>JAQJVL010000572.1:0-175892 GCA_035578905.1 Stictocephala bisonia | reverse complement strand
ACGATCAAATCTACACCGCATTCACCCAGGAATTGAATAAATTCAGCTCCCTTGGCGACAAGGTCATCTGCATTCCATAGAAGAAGGTGGGTCATCCTAACCATCTCAGTGCTTAATAAGTACTTGGTCCTTGTACAACTTGCTACGTTGTGTGGCCCAGTACACTACACAGCGTACTTGGTGACCATAGTTTGAACCCAGACCCTTGGCCAAACCCCTGACAGTTGTGATATTGAGAAGGGCCAGGAGGCTTATTGTACGTCCATACAATAATTCTGATGTAGGTAGAACAGAGTTTTCAGGTCATATATAAAATTACAGTAGAGCTATCAGCTCATGAAAGAGCTCAGATTTGTCGATATCGGTGGACTAACTTTCAAGTACAACTTTAAGGGGTCTGGCCGTGGACAAAGTGAATGTATAAAATCCGATTTTTTACTCCAGGAGGTAAGTCTGGCGCTTAGTAAAATTAATGGAGGAACAGTAGGCTATACCTGTTTTCCGTTGAAGTGACAACAATATCAGCATCGACCAACTTATGCATCGCAATGCCATGTTTAACCCAGTTCTTAATAGAGTAAACTTATAGCATTAGTGGGGGACTTATTCGACGGTTCTTGGGAGAAAGCAAAGATATAGAAGATGACAGGCTATTTCTTCTCTGATGCTTTGTAGCAGGAAAACCAACGTCACTGGTAGGTTCCCTGTTCTTGTCATGGGAAGCACTATAATAATTATGTTAAGCGTCAATTTTGCACAAATTTTACACAGACAAAAATTATTAAACGTAACAACAACAAAAGAGAACCAAGAAATAGTAACTAAATCTCGTGCCAAGTAATGCAACAAGGCCCCCAAGGCTAGACAGAAACTACAGGCATAAAACCGATAGAACACAAAACGCTCAATTAAACAATAAACACAAGGTTAAATAGTAACAAAATCGACACATTTGCATGTTGAAAGCACATCATTTCACAATAAAAACGAAAAAATATAGGGAGGAAAAACAAAAGCAAAAACCCCAATACGGCTCAACAACTGACATAAAAAGAATAAAGGGTAATTTTTTAGGATCAGATTTTCTTTACAATTTGTTACAATCATACAACAATAAATAAAACAGATATATATATATATATATATATATATATATATATATATATATATACTGACATTATGAAGCGTCCATCCGTTAGTGGCACTTCAAGTTAAATGCATAATACACAGATGATTTCATGTCACACAAATCTAAACTGTAGTTCTAGAATATCTGAATCAAAGATAGTCTTGATCTTTGATCAAAATTATCTAGAAGGTTTACTGCCAGATTATTTATGTGGTGATTTAGTTTGTTTTGATAAATTACACTAGATCGTGTGATTTCTTCCTTCACTGTTAGTATATTTAAATCTTTATGGATAGTATTGTTGGACACAAACCACGGAGCACCGATAATGTTTCTCAAAGTTTTGAACTGGAATCTTTGGAGGATTTCAATGTTCGATTCACTTGCAGTACACCAAAGTTGTATTCCATAAGTCCATATACTGTAGCTTTTAATTACATTTTGTACAACAGAATTTTATTTGGTTTTGAAATTTTGGATTTGGACCCTACTAGCCACGAAAGTTGTCTAATTTTCAAATTAAGCTGTTGTCTCTTTGACCAGATATGTGTTTTCCAGGTTAGTATTTTATCTAAATGCATGCCAAGATACTTAACACTTTCTACTTCAGGTAGTATTATGTTGTTAAGTGATACATTAGGAGTGGGACGTTATGTGGGTGGCTTTTGACTCATTGACTCTTATCCTCCACTTCTTGAGCCATAATTGGATATTATTCAAGCTGTGTTGTAGATTTTGAGATGCAACCACTGGATTCTCACTGCAGCACAGAATAGCCGTGTCATCAGAAAAAGTGTATGTGGTAGTAAGATCACTCGTTAATAAGTCTGCCGTGTATAAAATATAGAGCAATGGACCAAACACACTTCCTTGAGGAATTCCAGCTTCAATTGGCAGCAAATCAGATAAAACATCGTGTAGCTTCATTTGGAATAATCTACCGGCCAAGTATGATTTAAGAATATTGTAGAATAGACGAGGGAACGCCAATTAAATGTTATACAAAAGTCCCGTATGCCAAACCTTTACAAAGGCTTGGAATAAGTCAAGGAATGCCGAAGAACAGTATAGTTTATTTTCTAAAGTGGACCTGATAACATCAGATACTCGATGAATTTGTTCTTGATGAATAATGTAGAATGTTGTCTCCTGAATCCGAATTGGTGGTCGTGAATCAAATTGGACCAATCAATTATTGGTTGCAACCGCTGCAAGAGTAATCTTTCAAATAGTTTGAAAGGAGAATTATGGGTCTATACGAGCTCGTTTCATTTGGACGCCTGCCTAGTTTCATAACAACTGTAACTTGTGCAACCTTCCACTGTGATGGAAAGACTTCCAATCTTAATAATATACCTTTTCTCGGAAGATTCTTAAGAATATGGTCGTTGATTAGGTCAAAACCGGGAGCTTTGTGTTATTGAAGGCAATCTGCAGCTTTCTTTACTTTTGTGGGTGTAAAGGGTTGGGCTGGTAGTGAAAGTTGCAATGGGGCTTCAAGGAATTCTATAATTTCACTTTCATCAACAGTAGGATCTAGAGGTAACGAAGTGAATACGTTAAAAAATGTTTAGAAAATAAAGAAGACTTTTCTTCAAAGCTCTTCGCCCATGGCCCATCTTCCTTTCTATTTGGAGGTATGTGTTGTTTGAGGTTTTTAAAAGTATTTGGTAGATTGCCAAAGGGAATAATCTGTTTCAGCAGTATGAAGTAAAGATTCAGTGTAGCTTTCAAACCATTTTTCAATTCATACATTTGTTTTAGACGTCGAGATGCTCGATTACATTTTTTTTTCATTTGAATGTCTTGAATTATGCCAAATTCTTCTCAATCTCCGTTTTTCAGCAATAAAACGATTGATGTTCAATGGATCGTTATCAGGTTTATCATATCCCATTTCTACTTGTAAAGGAGTTGCCATCCAAGCTGCAGATTGAACTACACAGTTAAAATCGTGTATACACATCTCTAATTAAGCATCGGTCTTCAAAGGTATTCTCAAATTAATATTGTTGTTAAAATGATCTTTAAATTTTCCCCAGTATGTATACTTATTAGACAGACGCAGGGGGTTATCTAGAGGAACAACACAGTTACTAAATGTAACCAAGACAGGGGAATGATCTGAGATCTAAATAAGAAGACACTTGAAATAAATCTTGTGACATGCATTTTACAATTAGAACGTCCAAAAAGTCAGGTATTTTATTTTGGTCCATAAGCCAGTATAGTACACGCGCTGAAGGTCTGGCCTCCTGGCTGGCCTACTAGTCATATAAAAACATCGACTCTGAGCGAGGCGGTCACAGACAGATCGTACAGGGTGATTGTTTACGCGTTTACGGAGAATTTGTATTTTGGTATCTCTTATAATTAGACCAGTATTCAAAATAAAAAAAGTTAACAAATTAAAACGTATATCAATAACAAGTATTAAATATATCATAAAAAATTATAAATCAGTTAATAACTTTAATTGAAATTAAGTAACTAAGAAATATATACTTCTTACTGTCACTAAGAAAAATATTTCTGTGATTTCCCGTATCGTTAAAATACATATAATTTTTATTTAAATTGGTTTAAAATAAAAATGACGAGTTGGGAGTGACTCGTCAGTTTTATAAAACTCATGGACGGTTTTTCTAACGACACATTTGTCGAAATCGTCTAGTTCTGTCGCTGTTGTTTTTCTCTTGTATTTTTTGGGAGTTGTGAACGAACACCCTCCTTCCGCTGAAGTGTCCAATAAACACTTTTCACGCCAAATTTCCTTCATAAGAGTTTTTGAAATGCTACATGCAACTGTAGTTTAACGATTTTTTTACGGGGATTCGTTGTTCATCTCTTAATTTGGCCTCATTCGCCATGAACTCACTTACTCTCCAAATAATTTCCCTAGCCTGACTTCTAGTAGTTTTTCCTTGGGCTACTTTAGGAATAAAGCGAGCCATAGTTGAGGCAGGAACCACTAAAGGAATAAACTATTTAGGATTTACGTTCACTAATTTTACAACCTTAAGAGTCTGCAGAGGCTGTCGGCCATGTTGGTTTAAATCTCATTAGAACGATGTTTTTTTTCGAACCGGACAAATGATCACGCGTGTCAAAATTTAACAGTTATTTTTAAACGGTCTTTTCCAAACAAATTGCATTTGATCAAGAGTGAAATTACTCGTTGAACTGCTTTGTAGATTCATAATTAGTTTAATAGAATAAATATAAAAATTATTTAGTTTGAAGTTTTTATTTTCACCTATTTTTCAAAACTAGGCGTATGTATTCATAATATCAAAAGCAAACCCAATTCGCAATATGATAGCATTTTAAATGACACCTCATACACAACTTTTGGTAAATAAATAATGATAAAAATATGGATTCAAAATAACGTTGTTTTTATGATAATTAAACCAGTATGGCTCTGCAGACTCTTAACACACTTAAGGTGGGAAAAAATAACACAAACTGACTTATTACACTACAGTAGTTAGATAAAAACAAACATATAACCAACTAAATAATTGTTTATCGTACACTTGAGTAAACATTCCTAACACGCTAAACCACAAGCAAATATATTGCACGCAGTCTGGAAACGTACTGAATGTGCATCCGTAGATAACAATTAACGTAACTTATTTTAGAAGCAAGCGTGGGAAAGTCTGACTAGCGAATGTTTCCAGGACTGCAGGCATATTGGGCCCTCCACCCGTCTCCTCCCTATCACCGCTCGGCGGGCTCGAGGCCGGACCTTCACCGCGCGGTCTATACATAGGTTCTCCTGATGATAAACAAATCGAGTTATTTTCCTGCACTGCCTTAAAAAGTTCTCTACCCCGTGGAGTTATAAGCCGAGACCCCCCAGTGCAGTATAGTCACGTCTTATACCTTCTTATTAGGTATAATAGAAGGTCTATGGTCACGTTTAGCATTATAGTCTCCCCTAGCACTGAATCTTCCACCAAGAGTATTGAAAAAAATGTGAAAATGATCTCTACGTATAACGTAAGATGGACAACAGTACACTAAAGACATAGTTATAGGGCCATTTCCAGAACTGATAACTACGCTGGATGCCTGTAAGTAGTCATGTTGAACTTTTGGGAGTTAATAATGCTTTATGTAACGTTTAATTAAAATAGCTGTTCCTACACGAGCCCTGTGTTATGTGGGTGATTAGCATGATAACACTTATAATGTGGAATACTGTACTAAGAAAATTTGCATGAGTAAAGTGGGTTTCTGAGATTAATACTACATCGAGATTATGGAGATTAATAAATACTATTCATTCCTGGCAATGCTGAGCCAGACCATTGGCATTCCTAATAGCAATCTTTATAACATCAATCATTTTATCAATTTAGTGAGCAGTGTGGTTAGGAGGTTAAGTAGAGTTTCCTATTGTTCAGATTGTTGTATAAACACTTTTTCGAATCGTTCAAAAAAAGTTTGATGTAAGTTGTGAGTTTAATATATTGGTTACATTCTTACCAGAAATAGATACGTCACTGTTGGCCAAAGCTTCGGAAGAATCACTTCTCTTTGAAGAGACTTGAGCACAAGAAATATTTATTGATGTTATATGACATTATCTGATGTCTTCTTGTTTTTGTCAAATGTTGTGCCGCTCGTATTAGATGATGGGGAGTTCTGGATTTCCTTGCTCCTCAAAGGAGGAAATATTTTGTTCTTCAGGTCACAGTAAACAGTACAGCCTTTATAATTTGCAGGGTGATCACAATTACAAAATGCACATGTAGGTAGCGTTTCAGCAGACTTTGTACATGATAGAGTCATGCTTCTGGCCAAATTTAACACATCTAGGTGATACCAACAGTACGACTTAGTGTGACCGTAATTTTGACATTTCTTGCATTGAATGATTTACTTTCTTTTATGAGGTGGTTCAAAAGTAATCTTGGCATTTAATAAATACTCTAAGTTGAAAATATAGTTTGGGATAGGTTCAAGGTCAATAAAGAACAGATAGTGGAGTTTAGTTTTAAATAGTTTGGCATGCATGATTTTTAAAAACAACACGATATGCCTTGTCCTGTTTTAGTTGCATTAATATTGGTAGGGTTAATTTTTATTTTGACTAAGACACTTATAGGTATATTCTGAATTCGGAATAGAAGATTCTAGGCATAAAATCATGCTTTTAACATTAATAACGTCCGGAATGAATATTGGAGGTGGTTTGGAATAAGAAATAGGTAAATTATGCACATTCCCCTGGTCTATGAAATCGGGTTCACTAAGTACATCAAAACTATCGGTAGTTTTGACATGAGAAATAGGAGAGATCTAACGTGATTTTTTTGGATGTTTATCGTCAGTAGTGCTAGTAACATAGACATTCTATTATACCAGGTATAATAGAAGGTCTATGCTAGTACTTCGCGTGCATAACACAAGTTGCCATTCACCTATATTGTTACTTTCTTCAGTTGTTGTACCATTGCATTCAGATATCTTTTACTGTAATCATGATCATTTTTATGGTTAATGCTTGTGACATTATTAGAAGTAGAAATTGAACACATTTTAAACAAGATAAATTAAAAAAAGGGAAGAAACAAGAAAAACCAATCAAAACATACAAACGCACCAAGCTAATTTACAAACAATTAAAATAATTCACACATAATCACAAAATACCTTGCAAACTATTAATAGACAATGTACCGTAATTAAAGTGGTTATAAGTAATCTTTACCATTTTCACGTTATTGTCCAGCAAAAAATAAAAGTTTTCACAAAATATTAAGGTATTGGAAAAGATAACATATTAACTGCACAGTATTCACCTCCTGTTTGAAAAAAGGAACTTTTTTTTCAATTTAACAAATAATTAAACGTCAATACACATACTCACGTGACTTTGCCGGTGATAGAGACTGTTTGAGTGTTTGTTATTATTAGGGTTGTTAAATATATGTCATATGAATTTGATAGAACAGACTGGTATTTGTGGGTGTGGCATTACTTATAGTGCTTGATTATTGTGAGTAAAAATATACTACTTATTGGTAAATTTAATCACTTTGATTTTATATTTATAGATTTATATTACTCAATCTCACAACATTAATCATAACCTGATACCCAACAGGTAAACTATAAACATAAATTTGCTAACATTTAGGTAGCTGACTTAGTCAAAAAATTAAATTTTAAAAGGAGACAACACTATCATTTCATTAAAAAAATTGGTTGGCTTACAAAACTTAATAAAACCCGTTGTAGGCAAATATTATATAATTTTATCAGAAATCTGCACTACCTTACCTTATGCAAATCTAGAATAACTTTAACTAACAAACATTTCATGGAAATAATTCAAGTTATATTTACTTTAAAAACAGGCATGGTATTAGGATTGTTATTTGGGAGTGTCAACTTCTAAAATAAAAAAAAAAAAAATAAAATAAAAATAGCTTTTAAAATAGTTTTTATAGGGTACTCGGAAGTATTCGTAAACTAGAGCATCAGGCACATTTTGTTTCATCATTTAACCCTCGACCTGACAGTTGATTTTGTCTGTACTGGCGGGTGATTTTAGGCCTGTGTGTAAGCCTTTTTTAATAAATTCATAAAAAATAGTTATATACTGTAAATATACTTATGTTTGTTATCAAAATGATCACAATGAAGTAGACTATCAAATAGTATAAAAAGAAACAAAAATTTTGTTTTAGTTTTTTTTTGTGACTTGTTACATTTCAAAAGTTTTATTTTATAAAACATGAAAAGGGGGGGGTACCCCTAGGAAACATAGTGGCGATAATAAATTAGGAAATGTGAGATAGCCAAAAGTTTCTAAATTTTATCTAGTTTCAGAAAATATAAACATTATATATATCTTATAGGTAAAAATAAATTTTGGAAATTTATAAATGTAAACAGTACAAAAATCAGAAATTTCGTTACCGCGGATACTGTTATATTCAATAATTTCCTAAAATAAACCAAATACACTACAGAGTTCATACTTATACCAAAATTTAGGTAAAAATAAGAGCTATAAATTGAAAATATTTGTTGAATGCTTACATTGGTGTCCTTTAGTGTAGGGCTAGGAGTTCCTCATGTAATAGATGAATTTGTGCTGTGAAGAATTGTTTTCAATCTCATGACGTCACCAAAATAAACGCTGTATTGACTATCGATGCATATCGTTGGAATCGGCCACTAACGTAGAATCCATAGGCATGTAAAACTTTGTCGTAGCGTGATAAATACGTACTATAATGACAGTTATATGCGGTCGTGTCAACAGTGCGCCAAAAGCGCACTCTGCCATTTCGACACACATAAACAGTGCGCTAAAAGCGCACTTTGCCAGGTCGAGGGTTAATATTTTTATACAAATATTCCCGTAGTTAATAAATCATGTTTTTAATTTATTGTCTAATGAACAATTGGTAGGCCATTGGAAAGAGCACATTATGCTTTTTACAAGTTTTTCTTAACCCTTGAACTGGCAAAGTCGTATTTGACGACTCATTAATCTGCCGCTGAACTGGCAAAGTCGTCATTCACGACGCATTAGACAACCCTCACGTTTTACTTTATTATCAATACTAAAATAGTGAGTGGAAGGTTAAATAATATATCGTTATACACGTGAGATTCTAAGCTTTCATTTGATGTATTTTGTTATATATAAATGCCGCGTCATTTTTACTGGCTTTAGTAAGAATCCGACTCAAGCTATTGACAGCTGGCCGGCTAATGACTTGCAAAATGCAGTGTTGTTATTTGCTTTCGCTGCGTTCGGTTTTGTTGTTGATACTGTGATGTTTTTGGTAATTATGCACTTTCTTGCCACCAAACAAATTTGGAACATTTTGCTTGAAATGGGTCTAGAATTGGCTGTATTTTCACGAGATATGCTTTTTATTCCGCGGAAATAACGTATTTTACCGAAAAATTCGAAAAAAACCAATGTCACAACTAGTAGTATTTTTGTCATATTTCCGTTCAATTAAATGGTATTTTAATCATCTTTTTTTATTTTGATGTGTTTTTTGGCGCTGAATACAAATTTAAAAACTATTTTGGTCTATTACAAAAATTTCTCGAGAAATAACGGAAAAACTACTATCGCGGCAGATCGCGATTAGCGGCCTTTACGCGATCATTATATACAACAACTATTTATCACAAAAACCGAATTCACCTATATTCCCGCCGGAGTGATGGCCGGCAGGCCGTCACGGAGGCTAAACGCTGGAATTTAACGCAAATTACGAATTTTTGTTGAGAAAATAGACAATTAGGATAAGTTATGTTATGTTTGGTTATGTCGTAAAAAGTGCATTTTTCGAGCTGAAATAATAATTTTACTACAAAACCAGTTATATATTTGTGTTCAGCATAAAAAAACACGAGAAATGGAAAAAAATCTGTCGAAATATAACCATTTTTAAAAAAGTTGGTTTTTTCATTATTAGATAAAAAACTAGTTTTTAGATTTTTCGGTAAAAAACGAGTTTTCCGCGGATGAAATCAAACTCCTCAAGAGATGTAAACTCATTTTTCACCACTTTTTTTACATGAAATAGTATTTTCAGAGGTGGCAAGAAAGTGCATAATTACCTATCCACCTGAGCCAGAAATAGACCTTACATCTGAATTCATTTTTTTCTGAATTTGTGTGTTGTAATAAAGTATTAACGGTGTATATTTTATTTTTTTCTGGAAAATTTTGAACACTTTGCATTTAAACTTTTTTTAAATAGTTATTTGTTTTCCGACAGTGTGTGCCCAAAAAAATTTTTGTTTAAAAAGTGTTTTTTTTTTGTGTTTGGATGCTGGGAAATTGCCAGTTTTAGGGTAAGTCCATTCATTATTGTTATTATATTGTAGAGCATGTTATTTCTAACAATTTGATATATAATACATTATAACTGTTGCTAAGTAACCAATTGTTAAAAATTTTTTTAACACGTTCACGACGACGTGTACCCCATGGGGTACATGCGATCTTTCGTAACTGCCGGCATGTACCCGACCGGGTACACGCCGGGCTTTCGTAAAGCGCGTCGTGCGCCCGATGGGGTACACGTTTTAAGCGTTTCGTAACGATTGTTTTTACGAGTCTGCCTGTGTTGCTGGTATGTAAAATATGAGCCCGCGCTGCGCTCATAGGAATATCTCAGACGATTGTGTACCCCGTCGGGCGCACGATTGCTTAAGTTTTTAGGTAAAAAATCAAAACATTTCACGAAAAGATTTGTTTAATTTTATTAAACACAATGGTCACAATAATCGTTAAAAATAAGTAAGTACTATTAATTACATGATATAAAATATTTATAGCACATAACATAATGGTTAAAAATAAGTAAATACTATTAATTACACGAAGAAAATATTTATAGCACAAAAAATAATGGTTTAAATAAGTAAATACTATTAACTACATGATGAAAGTATTTATAGCACAAAAAATAATGGTTAAAATAAGTAAATGCTATTAATTACATGATGTAAAATATTTATAGCACATAAAATAATGGTTAACAATAAGTAAATACCATTAACTATACGATAAAAATATTTATAGCACAAAAAATGGTTAAAATAAGTAAATACTGTTAATTACATAACGTAAAATATTTATAGCATATAAAATAATGGTTAAAAATAAGTAAGTACTATTTATTACATGATATAAAATATTTATAGCACATAAAATAATGGGTAAAAATAAGTAAATAATATTAATTACATGATGTAAAATATTTATAGCACATAAAAAATAACTAATTGTGAACTTTATTGAAGCATTGGAGGCACATTGCTGGCTCATCTGGACAGCTGGAACAGTACGTGTTGACCCGTTTTGCCTTCTTTCTTGCTTCTTTTGTGCCCATTTCTTCAACAAGTCCTTCATAGCAGGAGTGACACCTCTTTCTGGATGCGTGGGCCAAACCATCTCGTTTCATAAGGCAGTGTTTGAGCTGCTGTCGTCCTTGTACTCGCGGTGTTGCATTTGACGGGACTCTTACAGGGGTTTCGTCAGGGGTTGGTTCAGGGTTTGTAGATGATATAAGGTTTTTTATCAGCTCTTCCCTAAATCTTAACACATCCCACTTTCGGTTTGGCTCCCTAGCATCGTTGAAAATGACCAGTGAATTTACAACGCAGGTCCCTAACAGAATTTCTACTGCTACCTTTTTGTACCATTTGCTGCTTTTCCGTAAGGGAGTGTAGTAAGATGACATTTGGTCCGAAATGTCTACACCCTTTTTTATTTTGTTATAACTAAGAACAGCCGTAGGTTTCAAAATTGGTTCCCTTTTTCTGTTAATTTTCCCAGATGGAACCAAGACACCAGAGTCCTCTGCTTGTGTTGATACCATCAGTACCTTCCTTTTATCCACCCATTTGATCACTTTTACTCCGTTCTCGTTTTCTTGGGCAAATACTTCCCCTTTCTTTAATTTCTTTCTAGTCACTTCTGGTGGATTTCCCTGCCGATTCGACCTAAGAGTCCCACACAAGTAGGTTTTTTGATTTAGCAGTTTTTCAGCTAGGCCCACGCTATTATAAAAATTGTCAGCATAAAGCAGACGCCCCTGACAAAGAAGATCTGACATCAGATGCATAGTGATTTTTTGTGCATGGCCGGAGCTACCTGTTACATCCCCTCTTCCTGCGTATACCTTCATTTTGTAGGTATACCCCTTCTCAGTGCAAAGTTTGTACAGCTTTACACCATATTTGTGGGCTTTCTGCGGGTTGTATTGCCGTAGAATGAGACGTCCACGCCATGGAATCATTGTCTCATCTATGACAATACTTTCCCCTGGCATCATTATTTTCTTGCATATTTGGTTGACTAATTCTACAAGCGGTTTTACTTTCGAAAGACGAGGTTCTTCGGCATCTTCCTCATCATTGTTTTGGAAATGAAGACATTTCAGAATCATTTCGAATCTATCCCTCTGCATAGTTTTTTTTATAACTTCATTTTTGTAGAGAGGTTTTGCAGACCAGTACAGTCTCATTTGAGGCAATGGGCAGATTCCCATAATCATTATTATGCCGAGTACATTTTTGATGTCTGATTGAGTTACATCTACCCATTGCCTCATCATAGACCTCCTCTTGATGACATTAGTAGTCAAGTACTGATGGGCATATCTATTTGTCTCAGTAACTATGAGGTTTAAAATGTCGTCATTTAGGAATTGTTCGTAAATTTCCATCGGGTTGGAGGTGTCAAATTCATATTGTAAGCCAGCAGGCCCAGTAAATGGAAACTGCCTATTTGTACTCCTACACTCGCCCCATACTTGCTGTGCAGGTTGACCTCGACTGCCAGCTGCTACTGGAACATGAGGGGTTGCTAATGCGGGTGTATGGTCCACTTCAGAAAGTATTGAGTTGTTTACACTAACTAAATCTAAATTACTTACATCCGATCTATTTACAATGTCATTTTCACCAAGTGAGACTTCATCACCACTATCCCCTGTTGACTCATTGCAACTGTCACTGTCTGGCTCGTCAGAAGGCACATATTCACTACCACTAGCCTCAAAGTCAGTTAGTTCCGACACGTCTATAAAATCATCCAAGGCTTCAGCAATGTCTTCACTGTCCATTTTGGTAGTAAACACAATACAACACGATCTACTTCAGGTGTGACACTCAACTCACCGGACAATAACACAATAATAATACAAACAATTGCCGTTAGTTGGTGTGTGTGTTAGATTGCTTGTTTTGGTGTACGCACTGGGGTGAGCACGGAATGCGCAACGCGGATGTACCCCCCCATCACGTGATCAGTGTTTCCCGCGCGATCGTCTACAGCAGCTTTGACCTTCGCGTGTACCCGGTCGGGCGCACGACGCCCAGGCGTAATGAATTGCAACAGAGGCGCGACGTGTACCCCTTGGGGTACACGTATAAACATTGAAAAAAAAGTTGTAAAAAATTTTTTTTTGGGCAAAATCACGAATCCTACTTACTTTTCCCATTATCCTTAGACGTTTTATGAAAAAAAAACCTTCACGGTTTTTGGACATAATTATTGAAAAATACGACGGCATATAAAATAGTACGGGAATTTCCCGTTGTCGTGAACGTGTTAAATAAGTGCTGCATAAGGGTTTGAAAACACCTGCCAGTTAAGAGTCAAATGCATGCCAGTTCTAGGGTTAAAACACTCATAAAACTTCTGAGATTAGTCAAAAAAATCGTAGGGGAAAAGATGGGAAAATTAAAGAAATGAGGAATTTGTTTCTTGTAAATGTATGTAGCATTTTGTATATGTAAATACATATATGTAAATGTAGCATTTTGGATACTCATACATTGCGGGATTTTGTCCTGCTCACAAATATGGCAAGGGTTTGGCAATCGGAAAACTATAAACTTAAGTGTATTAGAGCCGTTAGAGAAATGTGCTGATTTCATGTTTTATCAAGTTAAGTTATGTTAGGTTTGGTTATTTTTATTATTGTATGTGCTATTAGCAGTTTGAACACGGTATCAAAACTTTGTTGAAGGTCAAAGGTTTTACTCTCAAAACCTTATGGTAATTTTAAGTCGACCTCACGAGATTTTAATCTGTGACGCTCTGCATTGAAAGCAGAAGTGCTAGCATTTAAAGTGTGATTTGGTGGTATACATTCAGAGAACTTTGTTGCCATTTCAGGAGTACCAAAAGGGTCTAACTTTGCACCTATGTTTTTCTTGTTATTTATTAACGACATTTAATCTTTCTTGAATTGTGCAGTTCAGCTCTATGCTGATGACATATTTATTTATTTATTCATAAATAATCTATGCAGATTGCCAATACAAAAGACCATCTGGCTCTACAGTCTTGTGTCGATTTGGCTATGAAGTGGACTAAAGACAATTACATGCTGCTCAACCTTAGCAAAACAGTGGTTGTTTCGTTCACATGTAAAACTAATCCGTCATTCTTCTTTTATGACATTAGTGGCTGTAGAATCCAAAGAGAGCGTTTTGTTCGTGATCTTGGCATCCTTGTAGATTTCAAGTTAATCTTCTCTGAATATGTAAACTGTGTTAAATTAAAAGATAGAAGTAACTTGGGTCTTGCATGTGGATCGCCAGGTATTTCGACTATAAGCACGCTTGTTTAACACTGTACAAGTCCTTGATCTGAAGTCACCTTGTGTACCGTATGCCACTGTTATATGAAATAGAGACCCGGTATACTCAAATGCAGCCGTCGAGGCCATCCAGAGGAAATTCCTCTCTTGGTGAAGTGGAAACTCATTCAGAACTGAATTTATCAACCTTATTTGCTCATTGAGCTGTCACTGACTTTTTTTCTTCAGAATGCTTCATGGCCACGCTGGTTCAGTTGAGACTATTAGTCTAAGAGTTTCAGAGAAAGAGACTTTTCGATTAAGAGATCCATTTGTTTACTCATACTCTGGAATGTGTAATACAGTGGTCAGATGTGCTATTATTTCATACAGGCTTCACCACCTAGATTTTTTTCGACAGCAACAATCTAAGGATGCTGAAAACAGCATATGATTATATGATTATTTACTCAGCCAGTGTACTCTCACTCTGTCACAGTGTCACACTCACAAACCCGATTTCTCAAGTGTAGCATGTTTGGGCCTAAAGGCTGTTTTGGACACTTGAGAGTTTAACTGGTCGTTGTCATGGCCAGTGTGAGTTATTAAAAAAAACAAAAAACTACTCTATACTTATGAAAATAATAAGCTTATATTTTTCATTATTTTCATGATATTCCTGACTTTCTACCCCCCCCCCCCCCCAATGTGATTCTACCATGACCCATATGCAGATCAGCGGCGTTATAATGATCCTACTACTTCTGAAATTGCTGCAGTATTTGAAACAGCTGATGGAGCACCTCCTTCTTCTAGACATATAACTGTTTATGAAACAGCAGGTGATTATTAACAACTAGTTCTTCCGGTGTCAACCGCGTCAAAGGACTATTTACAATATATACAGTTCCAGACGTTTCGCCCATGCTACGATGTGGCATCCTCAGTGGTTAGGCTGAGACTGAAGGTCAGCAGTCGCTCTGCCCAACATCGTAGCATGGGCGAAACGTCTGGAACTGTATATATTGTAAATAGTCCTTTGACGCGGTTGACACCGGAAGAACTAGTTGTTAATAATGACTCCAGCCGCTTAAGCTTACGAAATAGGAAACAGCAGGTGCTTTACAAGATATATTATGATAGTATGCATTGTAAACCTCTGTGCTCCAGTTTGATTTGGCCATGTGGTGAAACTGGTTGGCACATAGATATGCCAATTCAAGGCGTGCATCAAACTAAAATACGAAAGGTTGTTACTATGCCCGAACATGTTTTATATAGAATTTCACTCCGAGAAAATGGTCCTGCAGGTGACTTCAATCCAAATGATGGAAAACTTACTCAGCAACTATTTATGGATTATTACTGCCAAATTAAAGGAGATAGACTGAAGTACATCCAAAGGAAACAAACTAAATTGCGTGTAGAAACATCATAAGCTTAACAGATGCTTTACGTATGAGGGCTGAGCGTGAAAAGTTGAGAGCAGGTCGGATATTAGTGCTGCCTTCAACTTTTATTGGGAGTCCAAGAAATGTGATGCAGAATAATCAATATGCTATGGCATTAATGAGAAAGTTTGGCAAGACAGACCTCTTCATAACATTTACTTGCAACCCTGCATGGTCTGAAATAACTGATAGTATTCATTCTTGGGAAACACCAAATAATAGGCCAGACATTGTGGTTTGAATTTTTCATTCAAAAGTGGAAGAATTGATACAACTAGTTTGTAAAGTGGAGATCTTTGTAGCAGTAAAAGCGTTTTTGTACACTGTGGAATTCCAAAAACGTGGACTGCCCCACATTCGTGTGCTTTTAACATTGGAAGATAATTTCAAGTTTAGGAACCCAGAGGAAATTGACAAAGTTGTATCTGCTGAAGTTCCCAACCCTTCACATAAAGAACTCTATGAATTGGTAAAAACTCATATGGTACATTAACCCTGTGGTCATCTCAATTCTTCCTGTGTTTGCATGCAAGAAGGAAAATGTAAGAAAGATTTTCCTAAATCTTTTATTGAGGAAACAAAAGAAAATGTATATGGCTATCCACTTTATAGGCGAAGAGATAATGGCACGACTATAACTAAGCTGATTCTCAAAATTTTTCTTTTATAAATGAAGCTACTGAGGAAGCATTTATCCAAGCAGAGTTACGTAATTAGATTAACTGTCAGAAAAACGTCCCCACTAATTACAATATTGAGTAACGCTGCAGAGCAGCACGGGCACACTAGTTAATTTGAATCTTTTGTTTAATTTTTTTTTTAACTTTTTCCAAATTGGCCTAACCTTCCAAATTTCTTTTGTTGCCCGAGGCCCCGTAAGTTCAGCTGCCTTCTATAAATTTAAATTTTGTATTGTTATTATTTGTAGTCATGTTTTTATTTATTTGTTGTTATTGTTATTATTTATTTATATTTATGCCATGTGTTGTTACTTGTTATAAATTTACTATTGTTAAACATATTTCCAGAACTATATTTATTAGCTATAAAATGTTTTATTAGGCCTAACCTATTTTGATTTACGTTGTATTGAAACTTGTACTGTTGATATTTTTCGATCTTGTTTTCTTTTTTTATTTATTTTTATTGCCTCGATTAGGGATAAATATTTTAATTTTTTATAATGATTTAGAGTAACTTTCCACAGACGGTCACAGACTTTTCACAGTTTTATCCTTAAATGTTTAATTTTTGTTCTGTCACTTAATGGTTTTCAAATATCCAGTAAGAAACAGAGTTTTTCCACAAGACAAAATACCTTCCCCTGAAAATATTTAACTTACTCTTAAGCGTTTTGAAAAAAATGTTTTTGAATTTTGTGAGGTCAGTATAAAGTATATTATTTGGTCCTACCCACCTTTATATAGAAGCACAATAACGTTTACCGACCGTTTATTTATTAATCAACAGATAATTCATTTTTATAATTGTTGAACAGTCAGCAGTTTCTAAAAAAATCATAAGGCTTTGGACCATGAAACTTTAGACTATGGGTACTTGGAGGGGGACGCTCCTTTGTAGGGACTGGGGTAAGAATGATGGAGCTTTGCGAATCAAAGCAACATCGAGGAGCTGCTTGAGGAAGGCGTTCAGGGCTTTGGCGGTGGCTTGCTTAGGAGATGTTGGTGGAGGTTGGACTGGAGAAGGCATTGGATTCAGGTTCTGTGGGGATTGGTGGGGCGCGCTGAAAGAAGGTGGGGGCTATGGGCAAGAAATCCCCCATGCAAGGGTTCAAGGAGTTATTTATTACAAATTGAATTTTCCTATTTATTTAGAATATGTAATATGTAAAATACATTAAAAGACATGTAAGAGGCGGTGATGTTGTTCGTGCCCACAGCAAATCATTAAAACTGTACTTAACCCAAGGGTAGTTCTAAACGTGCAACAAATCTGGTAGCTTGGACTGTCATGAATTTGTGATTTCCCAGCTATGGCAGCTATTACATAATATAAAAACAATTCATATTTTATATCCATATTGATTATATCTGTTCAAAAATATATCAGGAATCTTTGTCACGAGAAAGCTATCAAACTAATTGTACACAACATCAGTCATTGAAATGCCACCCCGCCATCAAAACGAAATAGGTTTTTTTTAACATTTAACATAAACAGTATTGTGTTACAATTTACTTCCTGTTTCTACACAGTGTATAATATGTCAAGGTATTTATGAGGAGGGTTAAGCAGCTTCTACTGAATACGTGTTGCTACAGTGTAAAGGAGTTTGTGATAAAGAATCCTTCAAATATTACAAGGTAACTTAAAATATTGTTTGTTTATTTTTCTTTCTTTATTTGTAAATTAATTTTGAGTAAGGATTGTCTGTGCTCTTGAGTATTTATTTGTAACTTCAGCTATATTATTCTGATCTATTTCATCAGCATGGCTGTTTTTAAATTAAAGAGTTTTTGATTTCATTTTATCTTGATATAATTTTATGGATTTTTACTTCACGATATTAACGTTCACGATATTAAATTTGAAGAGTCAGAATCTAAATATATAAAAAGAAAATCCATGGAAAAGTTAAATAAAATTAAAAGTGCATTTATGGAATTAAAAAAGATGACTGTGTTTCACAACCATCTATTAATTTAATTAATAACATATTTTTACCAACAATTAGAGATGAATCAGAAAAAGGCATAAATAATTCAAAACCTTGTTTTTAATTATTTTAAATTTCAAACAAGTGTTTTATATTTTTGTACAATTTATTATAACAGGCAAAAACACACTCATTAAAAAAATTAATTTGTGGAATTATTAAATATGTTTAATTGAAAACCACCAAAATTCTACCAAGGACCATATGGAGAAGTTATTGTACCTCAAAACTAATAAAATAATCTTGTTTGGTTTAGGACATTTATGGTAAATAATTTTTTGGTGAAAGTATGTGAAAGTTTTTTGAAAAATATGCTATTTCTAAATTTAAAAATAATCTTTTTGAAGTAAACAATTCTTCATTATAGCCTCTTGTTACTTACATACTGTTATTAAGTGTAAACAATCATAAAATAAAATATAATCGTAACAATATCACTTTGGATAGCTTTTTTATAAATTTTTCTGAAAATGAATGAGCTATACCTTTTCCAATTGTCTTGAACAGAGAGTTTTGATGTTATTGCAAGTTAACGGCATCAAGCAACGTTGAGCAGGGCTATTCATTGTCCAGTGAGTGATCCTGTCTAGTTTGATGGCATGCCCACTGGTGATAGTTTGAATGTCATCTTTAAGCTGTTGGTCACTAGGTTGAATGTTAGAGGACTTCTTAGATCTGACTTCACCTGGTTAAATACTTCCTTTAAAACTTTGTGTCCGAAAACTGTTGTTTGCTAAATATGTAGCTCATTTTGTTTTTAGTTTATATTAATATTTGTCGAAATATAACAGCAACAATGCACAAAATCCAAATCGTGTTTCTGTTATAACAAAAATATTGTAAACCAGTCCTCTCACATATACATAGCCAAATTGTTGATACTTATTCTGGTATCTGTCTGAACCAGGGATAATGCAAATCTTTAAATGTTTTTAAAAGTTGTGAAGTATCTTTAATTTTGAGGTTTGAGCCTAGTTTTAATTAGCAAGGTTAAATACTAATAAATTCGATAGTTAATATAGATAATAATAGTTTTTGCAATTGATGGCACAAAGCTATGTGGAATAATTGAGATAGAGAAAATAGTTGTAGATTTGTGTGATGTGAAAAAATGACTAATAAAAATGTGTTGATTGAAAAAAAAAGTTGATTGATTGATTAACAAAAAAATTTAACAATTTATTCAGTTTAACAAACAAACAAAAAGTAAAGAAGGTGCAGTATTGCATTTTATAATTTCTTAAAATCTACATTCAGATTACTTTTCAAATTGAAAATATACCAGTATCTTAACATTTGTTCAAAGAATCACAAAAAATGGACAAAGCCTACTATAAATAACCACCTAGCAATTTACAATAAACTAACATAGGCCCTTGTTGTAAATTGGACCACAGTCTTTCAACTATTTGAATTGCTACTATCTGGAATCTGTCCAATCGAAATCAGATCAAATTAAAGATAGCTTATTTCTCATCGGTAAAATATAGTAGGGTTGCTCTATTATATGCACGACGTAAGAATATAGCAGTACACATGAACTTGCTGACAAAGATCAATTCTCATCTCTTTATTGTGCGTAACATCACCCATATCATAGACTTTCCATTATAACATTTAGATAATAGGTCTATGATTATATTTCCTACCCATTACATTTTTAAAGAATGTTGCTCAAGGCACCACATTTCCTGCGGATTGTTATTTGTTGTAGGATGTCACCACGATGTCACCTGTCACCAGTAGTTAATTAGTGTGTATATATATATATACACATATATATATATATATATATATATATATATATATATATATATACATCGTATGGTCAATTGTTTAATGAATGTAACTAATATTTTCTTCCTTTTTTTCAGCCATTATTAAAATTGCCATAGAATATAAACTAAAAAGATTATAAATACAGAGAAATAGTAGAATTAAAGGCAAAAAACTTTTGAAGAAAAACTACATGTCATTGAATAGTAATAAGGTTCTGGTGAATCTGTAAAAAAGATTACTTCAGATTTAATTGTGGGAACAAGATCTGTAGATGACTACAAAAGTTACACAGGAGTCTTTATTTATCTTTTGATTGTTAGCAGTATAGTAAGTGACATAGCCTATGTCTTAGCATTGGTTTATCAACTTTTTACTGTATATTACTGATTTGATCGGGTTACTATGATAATATAGTTCTAATTATAATAAAAGTGCAAACTGCATCTATCTAATACATATAACTTAGGTGTCACTGACATTTGGAAGGTCATCTGCATGGACCACATATCCTTGAACTTTGGCATATACAGAACTAATGCCATCCGGATTGGTTTGACATCAAATTGATCCTGATAGTCACAAATGGACTGTACATAAGAACATTGTATAAAGTGTTTAAAAATATAACCCTTTATGTAATTTGGATTTTTTTTGTATTTTCAATCAGATTTGAAATCCTAATCTGGAAGTTCAAAGTATTTATCTGATACAGTATTTTAGTATGAATTTCATAAAGCATCATTATACATTATACATGTGGATGGGAGTAATCTTTTAAATGATCTTACATTCAACCTACATAAACACGTTTGTAAATGTACATTACTTTCTTGTTAAACATGCCAATAAGCCTCACATATCTTCAATTTTAGGTTTGGGGTTGAAGAACAGCTTTGAAAAATTGGATCTAACTATGTAATGTTTAAATTCATTCAAAGTGTAAAGTGTTTGTTTCATTTGAATACTGAAATTTATATTTTAACTCAACTCTACATGAACATTGCAGGTATTTCACATCATCTCACATCATGTCAAAGAAACCAAGAATATTAATATCTCATAGTGAGGTGCCAAGACGTGGATTGGATGTACTTCAAGAGAAGTGAGTTGACTTATAGAAAGTTTTTAGTTTCTACCTTAACAATCCCTGTATCATTCAACTTATAATAGTTCTCTGACATAAAATCCTACTGTCATTCTTAATATTCATTCATTCATTCTTATTGCCTTTATCTCTACCCGTGTCTGTATGTATTATGTGTGCTGTTAAAAAACGAAATAAAATTAATAGCAATAGGCTGAATTTTTTATATTTCCAGATTGACAGTTATTATAAAATGAACATATTACCATATTAAATATGAAATATATGTTATGAAATAATTTTCCTATACTGGATTGAATGAAACATAGCGATAGTTTCAAACATACAGTAAAATTGCTCTAGAAAATGGTTTATTAGATAAAACTAAGAAGGACATTCTTTCTTGCTAGGTTGCCATTCTCAAGAATCTTTTAAAAATGAAGAGTTGATATTATTATCTTTTAAAACTGACATGAGTAATATTGTTGCTAAGGATACAATTTTATCTGCTGGTCTAGTGTTTTTAAAGGATTTAGTAAAACAGTGGTATTTTTTTCACTCATAATACTAATTTGTTATTCTTCTGCAGCATCAAAAAAAAGCTTGGTTGTCTAGACATTGTTCAGATAGACTCCAACTTGATCTTTTCCGAACACGTATAATGTGTTGTATCTCAATATGTGGGGCTTCAGGTATTTTTATGGCAGGCACAAATTGTTTTAACGCTCTAGAGGTAATTGGTTCAAAATAAACTTGAATATGCAACTGTTATTGTACTGCCGGAACCTATGTACAGAGATGCAGTAATTGAAGCTGTCCAGAAGAATTCCTCTCATTAATGTTGTGCAAGTTTCCGAAGTTAGGTTCAGTGGAAGTGTGCCTAGACTTTAATTTATCAACTGACAGCCTGTTGCAATGTAACTGAATTATAATATTTTCTCAGAGTGATTGATATTCATTTCACTTTGGTAGATACTATTGGTCTAGGATTTCTGGGATATACCTTTTGCTCAGAACTCAGAATATCTTTATTTAAGACAGGAAAAAAACATGCATATTTGCGTCAAATTTACATTTATTGAAATTACAATTAAATTTACATTAAGTATTTTCAAAATATCATACAGGTATACAAAATCTTAAAAACTAAAACATCAAATAATATTTACAAGGACCTCTTACTTAAAATATAGTTATTTATGTAAAAGAGTTCTACACAACAAATGATTTCTCTTGAAGCATGCTCTTTACCCCTCTCTCTCGAACCTTCCTAAGTCCCATTCTGATTTCAGGACCTCGGGCAGTGCACTGAATAAATGTGTACCTCTATACTGTAATTGCTTTTTGTGAAAACCTAGTTTTATGAGCAGGGGTAATATTAATATTGTTCCTTGATTTTAAATTACACCTACTTTGCTTGGAAGGAGTGAAGAACAATTTGAGATTCTTTTTTACAAAAGTGACACAACTGAAAATATAAAAATAGGAGAAAGTTAATACTTTGTTTTGTTTCAACACTTTTCGATAGGATGATCTGTAAGGTAATTTAAATACCAACCTAATAGCATTTTTTTGGAGTTTAAATACGATATTAGTCCAAGAGCATTCACTTACTCAAATAGCCACAGCTGTTTGAGGAAGTGGCTATTTGATTTTTGAGGAAGTCCCCATGATCAGCATTCCCACATCTTAAGAAACCAATTTGAGTCAGCGCTCGAGTAGTAAACATCGTTATCTGTGTGTGCTCCCGCAGGTAGATGTTTGTGATAGTAGTTAGATACATGGGGTTGTGGTCTTGTCGCCAAGTCCATCGCGCCTAGACTCAATGGCCCTTTGCGCCCCGAGCCTTGCGACAGTGTCACAAGAGACCAGTCCCCCTTATGAAGGACAGGGTCTCCCCGAGTGTAGCCCGTCTGATGTCCCCGGGTTCCAGAAAAGCGGCACCCAGAGTCCCATACCTAAGAGAGACGAGAGAGCTCCACAATGACACAAGATGTGTATGGAGCTCTCCTCATCCTCCTCACAGAGCCTACATGTGGAGTCCTCTGTTAGGCCCATAGTCTTCATATGTCTATGAAGAAGATTATGTCCGGTCAGCAGTCCCGTAACAGCCCTCACCTTGGCCAGGTCACAGCTCAGCAAAGCTCGGCTGTAACTGAGATCCGGTCCTTGGTTCCTCAGAGGTCCACTGACCAATTCTTCTCTTAACCTTTTGGAAAGGAATGCCAAGGGCCGGCTTTGGTCTCAGAAGAGTACTTTGCTCCTCTCCTAGCCAGTGCATCAGCCCTCTCATTTTCATCAATGCCAGCATGCCCAGGGACCCATATGAGTCTCACCTGTTTACGCTGACAAAGGGTCTCTAGGATCCCCTGGCACTCCCATACCAACTTATGCGTTTAGCTGATACGTGGCACCATGATCGCCTTTATTGCCGTCTGACTGAACAGATGGAAACAACTCCTCTGTAGCCAGCTAAACGCAATTATTCCTGTGCAGCTGTCATGTTTGCCATCACCTCTGCTTGGGAGACGGTAGAATGGGCTCCGAGAGGTACAGACAGAAGTTTCTGTGCACCCCTCCTATACACCCCAGCACCCGCACCTCTTTCTATAAGTGAGCCGTCCGTAAACCAGACGCTTCCTTTGACTTCTGCAGGCTCGGTACTCCCCATCCACTTATCTCTGCTTGGAAGGAAAGCCCTGACCTGCCTGTCAAATGTTCACCTAGGTGTCATTGAGTCTGTTCCCATTGCAAGCAACGGGTCCAGACCAATGTCCCTAGGTAGTATTTCGCCATGGAGTCCTGTTTGGCTAGGCAGCCAGCCACCAGTCGTCCTTATTCTAAAGGCCGCTTTACAAGCCTCCCCCTTTACAAACAGGTCCATAGGGCGGAGCCCAGTGAGGACCTCCATCGCCGCCAATGGGGTTGTTCTAATTGCGCCTGTAATTCCCAGGCACGCCATCCTCTGGCAACTATCTAATGTTAGCCTCGCACTGTTTCGTGCCATGGCCGACCACCAGACAACTGCAGCTTAACATAAAGAGGGCGGAAGTATACTTGTGTATAGCCAGTAAATCATCTTTGGTTTAAGGCCCCACGTTGTCCCAATGGCCCTCCGACAAGTTCAAAAAGCCATTCTGAACTTCCTGGTTTTTTCCTGTAGGTGCTTGAGCCAATTCAGTTTAGCGTCCAGGATAACCCCCAGATACTTAACCGGCCTGTAGCTCTTAGCACCATATTTCCCATAGTGGGCATGTATAGGCCATCAAGCCTCTTCCTCCTAGTGAGGAGTACAAGTTCTGTCTTGTTAGGATTAACAGAGAGTCCCTTGTAAGAACTTTTGTAAGAATCTCAAGGCAGACTGACTCTGTGCTGGCAAACTTACCAATGCCCAGTATGAACACATCGTCCGCGTATACCTGAGCATATACTCCCATCCCGTTAAGCGCCCTTAGAAGTTCATCAACCACTGGAGAGGGGAAAGGACACCCCCTTGGGGACAATCGCTTCCGACCACAACCTGACCTGTCGCGTTGTTCAGTATTGCTTTAACCATTCTGCTGCGTAGGTGGGCCTGGATCTACCTGGTAGTGGTACCACTGGCGCCCGTCCTAGCGACAGCAGCGATCATAGACTGCAGGGAGACATTGTTAACGCCCCCTCTATGTCTGTGAAGATACCCATGGCTATCTCCTTCTGCCGAATCGTCTCCTCAACAATCATGACAAGTCAATGGAGAGCCGACTCAGCAGATCTCCCAACCATGTATGCGTGTTGATTTGTATGGAGCGGGTTTTCTCTCATTACTCCGTCCCAAAAATGCCTATCGACCAACCTCTCCAGTGTCTTTAGTTGAAAAGACATGAGGCTGATCGGTCTGAAATCTTTAGGTCTGGAATGTGTACCCCTTCCAGGTTTGGGGATATAGACTACTTTTGCAGTCCTCCACAGCCTTGGAATAAAAACCCAAGGCCAGGGAAGCCCTACATATTAAGGGTAGGAGCGACTCTAGGCCTCTCTGCAAGAGCACAGGCAGGATGCCATCCGGCGGAGCACTCAACTGCCCACTTGATCTTTTGTTCTGTGACAACCCTCTATGCCTCATTCCAGTCCATGTGCGAGGCCCCAGTGCAAGCCCGCCTCACCGAAATGGGGAGGCTCGCCACCATTTCCTCAACAGTACCTGGAAAGTGAGTCTCAAATAGAAGTTGCAAAGTCTCTTCTTCAGATCTGGTCCACTCCCCATCATCATCCCAGTCTTCCCGCAGGGTCCTTAGCCAACACTTTGCATAGCCTAGACATTAGTGAGGTCATCTCTATAGAGGTACAAAAGTCTCTCCAGGATTTCCTGGAGAATCTATGAACCTCCCGTCTATAATTTCTTTGCGACTCCTGGTAGGTCAACAAGTCAGCCCCACTGCCGGATCTGTTAGCCTTGCCAAGTAGCCTTCTGGTCCTCCTTCGATGGTCCTCCAATTCGTGAGACCATCTACGGCTTCGAGCATCCTTTTGTGCCATCAAAGGGCAGTTGTTCTAATAAGAGGTGATTACGACCTCAGTAAAGAATGCCACTCACTCCTCAAGATCCAATCCAGATCGAATCTGGCCTTTAGGAATTAGATCCCGTCTGTCAGACAGTTCCTCCGAGTTTGAGGCACAGTCTGTCAATCTAGGATTCCTGTACAACCTTTGTGTTGTCTGGCCCTCAATCACAAAACAGATGTGTCTGTGGTCCGACAACGAAAGTTACTGCGAAACTTCCCAGTCCCTAATGTCATGAAACATTGAGGATTTGGGATGGCAATGTTAGATTAACCTAAGTTATGGATATGGTAGTGAATTAACAGGAAATATCCATTTTTAATGTTATCAAATTGAAGAAAAATGTTGCAAATGTTCTATTTGAGTCTAGGTACTATGTCTAACCTAAAATAGGTAAAATTATAATTATTTCATTATTTATGAACAGGTACGAGCTTGTTTTTAGTCCTGGTGTTCCACGACCGAGTCGAGAGCAGCTGTTGAATGATGTACAAGGTGTTGTTGGTATATTATGGTGGTCAAAAGAAAAAGTAAATCAAGAGCTTGTAACTGCTGCAGGTAAAGTATAATATAATGAATTTTAACAAGTGTACTCATTACTTTCACAAATAGAAAAATTTGAATAAAATATAATTAAATAATGGTATTGCATATCAACAGAAGTTGAAAAGCAAAAGTTGAAAAGACAAGATCCTCTCTGCCAAATAAGGATTCATAACAACAAGCAAGTATAAAGCACTGTTGGGTAGAGTACATGTAGGTATTTAGGAAGGTCATTAGTTAAGAGTTGGAGCAGCTGTAGCTAAGGGGCTAATTCAATTCGCTGTATGACCTTGTGCTGCTCCCATGGTTTGGAAGTCAAATTAAGCTGGTGGTTCAAAGAGCCTACAAAACAAAAATGGGCTCGTCAGAGCAGGCAAGGAGGAATATATCTTCACTGGGCATTTTTTATCACTAAAAGCCGTACGAAATTTACAATTATTTAGTTAAGATTTAAAATAGTATGGGTCCTAAAACTAATCATGTGGAACACCTCTCTGCATAGTTTGGAGTTGTGACTTGACGTTTGTGATGGTTCCTTTTCTGTATTCTTTAAGTTCTACTGTTTGTATTTTGTTTTCAATGTAGCTTTGGAACCACTTATACGCTATCCCAACTACCCCAAGATTTTAAAGCTTTTCAATAAATAATTCATGGCTTAAGCAATCAAAAGCTGTACTAAAATCAAGGAAAATACTTGTAGTAATCTGGCCATTCTCAATTTTGTTTAGTATTATCAATGAGTTGGATAATGGCTCTAGTAGTGGATCTCGTCTTCATGTTGTTAGCCATGTTGTTGGTCTGTAAAGGGTTAAAAAAAAGTTAAAGTTCGTCTTATTTTACCAGGCTCTCGAACACTTAACCTGGGGACCAATGGCTTTATGTGACTTCCAAACCATGTGTTGTTGTTTTCTATATGATTTAGGAGTCTTGAAAGAGCAACTTCCTCGTTGAATTTTGAGAAGTGTAATTTGTAATTTGTGAATAGCTTTTGTAATTTAAAGCACTTTTACCATTAATGACTTGGATAATGGCTCTAGTAGTGGATCTCGTCTTCATGTTGTTAGCCATGTTGTTGGTCTGTAAAGGGTTAAAAAAAGTTGTCTTTTTACACAAACCATTTCAGTCTGCCTTAAATATGGATCTCGAAATCCTGCTGAAGGATTTTACTTAAACTCAGTTTATATTATAAATATGTTTCAGGCTTCAGAAGTCAATGGGCACAATCCTTAAGTCCAGAAAAGATATTATTTAGAAAATTAAACAATAAAAACCCAAATTTTTTAAAATTTGAACATTGGGCTTTTTTTTTCAAAGAACATAATAAATTAAGTTAGCTAGTTATACTTAATCTTTTCTTTCTACAGGAGATCAACTTAAAGTGGTAGGATGCATGTCAGCGGGCTATGACAATGTTGATGTGCCTTTACTCAAATCATTAAACATTAAAATTAGCAACACACCAGATGTTTTAAACAATGCTGTAGCAGAGATTGCCATTGGCCTTCTTTTGGCAACCGCTCGAAGAATGTTAGAGGGTTACAACACAATTTTGAGGTGAGATATTTGGGTCCTTAATAAGTGTATCTTAATGTAGAATGTTTCTTCCAAAAATCTGTTAATTTCATTAAGGATGCTATGTAGGTCTTCTTTTTTACTTTTGATAGCAATGTTGTCTGCATACAATTTTCCGCAAATCTATTTTACTTCACTTTATTCTCACTCCTACCTCTCTCTTTTTGCTTACTTCTTCCACAGCCTCTTGAATATGTGCATTGAATACAAGGGGGAAGAGGTCGCTTCTTTGCCTCACCTCTTTTTTGATGTGTCACTCCTGTTTTTTAAATGTTAAACTTGTTTTTGCTAATATTTTGAACATTGTTTTCCATTTGATATTGTTAATCGGTTTTTAAAGATCTATGAAAGCAATATGTCTTTCTTTTTTTCCTAATTGTTTCTCTATAATACATCTTAGGGCCAAAATCACTTCTCTAGTTCCCATGAGAGATGACATACACCAGCAGAGCTGATCAAGATTGTTAGTAAGAATATCTAAAACACAGGGGAGGTATTATACGACTTTTATAAATGTATCATGAAGGTAGCAGTTAAAAAATGTGGCCAATATAAAACCTTAAGCCTAATATTGCATGTATCAAGAATTCATATGGAGAAAAAAGTTTGAGGATATATTGAGTGAAGTTCAGTTTGGTTTCAAGAGGAGACTAGGCATTGAGTCTCATTTCCTAAAAACAAATGGATAGAAATAAGCCAATATGTGTTGCCTTTTGACAATGTTATCTGGCAAGAGATATTCGGATTACAAAGAAAGCAGGTTTCACATACAGAGACTCAAATACAGAGCAGGTGATTCTCAGCTTACAGTTTATGAGAATTAAGTGGCTGTGGGTTGAAACTTTTATAAATAAGAAGCAAGAATTAGAAAAGGCGTGCTCTCTCTCTGTTCTTATATCAATGCTTACATATAGAATGCTATAGAGAAGCTTTTGAAGGACGTGAGTTGAGGATAAAAGTAAAGAGATGGATTGCAGACAATATTGCTGGCCAAAATTGAATTTAATTCAAGAAAAACCTTATTCACCAGTAAGAATAGTCTGGAAATAAGGAAACAGATCATAAAAGCATTGGTTTGGAATCTGGCCCTATACGGATGTGAAACTTGGACCTTAGGAACAGGAGAGGAAACAGCTACAAGCCATGGAGTTATGGTGATGTAGGAGGATTTGGAAGGCCAGCTGGAAAGAGAGAGCTATCAATGAATAGGTGTTGAGAAAATACAAGAAACCAGATCTTTCTTGAATAAAATCTAAACAATAAGAAGTTAACTTATAGGTCATATCTTAAGACATACCAATATCATTGGAACAATTGTTTAAGATAGTTTATAGTATCAAGGAGTATAAAGTTTATAGTATCAAGGATTATGAAAGATTTGGGCTGTGATAAAGAAATGAAGAAGGAGAGATGAGTTGTGTACTGCTGCAAAGAAACCTCAGGGTTGTTTGCCATAGCACAGAGTCGAGTCATCTCGAGTAGCCGCCTTTCTCTTTGTTGGATTTGGTTTATGTATCTGCGTTTCTTTTCGTTGTTCCTTGTTTCTTGTTCGTTTTGGTTCTGTCTTGTTAGCTGTTATTGGATTGCTGCCGTTTGTCTTCGTTAGCATGGTTGGCTAGATCTTTTGGCTCCAGGTTCCGGGAGGGGAGATGGATCGTCACCTGCATTGCCTTCTAACTTGATGTCGCATGGAGATGTAGTGGAGGACCTATGGGGCTGTCCTCTTGGCCTTCATTGCGGCCGAGAGGGAGCTGCAACCAATTCCTCCCTTCCTCGCTGTGCTGTTGACTGTTTCTCCAGGCAGATGACTTCAGCATGCAGATGAAATAAATCCTTTATTTTCTTCACCCCTCTTGGCCACCTGTTGTGTATTTAAAAAAAAACTAAAAATTTATTAAAAGAAGATAAAGAGGAAATAAAAATATTGTGGGCTTTTCTTTTGGGAGTGGCTGTGTACTGTAATGTGATTTTAGGGGAGTTTGGGACATTGGGGGGGGGGGGGTCGTTCTGAGAAGCGTTGGTATAAATTTAATTTGTTTATTTTTTATATTTTTCTGGATTTAGGGAGTTTTTTTTTTTACTGGGTTCTCGGGGACTTGATTTAATTTAGTCTTCCCAATTAGGAGCTACCCTGCCTGGCCTGTAGGTTTTCGGTGAAATTATTACCTGAAATATTTTGTTTTAATTTTTTGTCTTTTCCAAATTGGTTTAATCTCCAAATTATTTATTTGCGTTCTTGAGGCCCCGGACATTATTGCTGCCCCTTTTGTTGTTATCTAGTTTTATTAATTTACTTTGTTACTCATATTTAATTGTTATGTGTTTTTTTATATTGTAGCTATTTATTTATGTGTGTTTGTTAGTTATTTTGGTATTTGTTAGTTTTTTATTTGTCATATGATTAATGTTGTTATATTTTGTATAGTTTATATAATGAAGATTGATCATTTTTCTACTAAGCCTAAAATTTTTCTTAACTCTTAAATGGGCAACAAACCTTTTTACCTCTTTTCTTAAATTTTATATAATTCCAATTGTTAGTCTTTAATTTATTTTTGTTAAAATATAGATATTTCTTTTTTTAATAAAACTGCATTTTAACCGTAACTTGTGTTTTTTGTTCTGTGTCCTCCTGTCCTATGAATTCGCATCCACCCTCGATGGGCCTACAGTTTTAATTGTGCGAGGGTGGGTTGCAGTTGAACACTGAAGAGAGAGTGAGAGTAAGTTACCACTCCTCACCTAAACCCAAACTGGCGTTCACTTACTATTCGTTCTATTTTTCCTAAAATTAATTTTATAAAGATCTTGCTCTTGACCAATATTTTAGAGGTATGTGACAACAGATAGGGAGTTTTTTATTGGTCAAATGTTGTAGTTGTTGTTTTATTTGGTATAGAATACATGTTTGCTATCATGAAACATTAAGACTTTTATAATAGTTCCTATCTTAAACTTTGTGAGAAAAGGCAAAGTCATATTTTCTAAACTTATTGCTCAGTCACACTTGTTAAAATAAGAATATTAATCTTCGGTTGCTCCTGTCTACTTTTGTTATGAGAATGGTGTCATCAGCATACATAACTAGATATTCTTAAAAATGTCTGACAAAAAGAAGAACAGGGAAAACACCAAGCCTTGCAGAACACCTCGAATGATGCTTCCAGGAGAGGAGATTTTAAATTCCGTGCTATTGAGACCCGCTTTAACTTGAAAGTTTCTTGATTCTCTGTAAGTTAGCTTTTAAACCACTAGAGGGCTGTACCTTTCAAACCTATTTCAAGAATTATCTCTTGTGTTGGTAGACAGCGGATATCTGTCGATATATTGTGTTCCTCTAGTGGCATTTGGCGGATACTCATTGATCAGACGTGCCCCCGCAGTCCAAACACGGCTGCAAAAAACTTTTATTATGTTCTACGTGTAATAACGGAACACAATGTTTTGGGTATCTATGAATTCTAGGTTAGTTGCCGGCTACACTAATATGCATCAATAATTGATTGTTTAATTTGATAGTGAGTCTAAACAAGTACATTACCATATAAAGCCAGACAGTGAAAGTGACTAAATTTTTTCCAGCATTATGGAAGTGTGTGATATGGTTTTATTCACAATAAAATTTGGAACATCTTGGATTTTTCATTTACCTGTATTGTGTGACTATTCCTAGTGCTCAAATGTAAAAACAAAAACAAAAAATAATGTCAGTCATACTTTTATGAAGCTTGAATTTTTTAATTATTTGCATGTTTCTACATTTTCTATTTCTTATAGATCATACTTTTGTGAACGGTTTGATATATGATACATGGTATTTGAACAGTTTTTTATATTTTTTGAAACTTATTAAAGCTAATCGTGCAAAACGCCTAAAATCGTCGTATAAATGAAAAGTAATTTAATCATCAGTTGGAGGGTTAATCATATGGTCAGTTTTTTACATGTGCAGTAAAATTAAATAAATTGTTTTCATTGATTTGTTTTAAGATATTTTTCATGGTAGTGGTCTGTAAATGTAATTGTCTCATTTATTTTTAATTATATAATGTATTTATTATAGTTGGTATCAGTAGGTGGAATTCTTCAACTATGATGCTTATATTTGTCTTATCAAAGAACAAATTACTACATTATTGTTTTTACTTTGTATAGTGATAAATGGATATCAGGTCATCCAGTATGGATGTGTGGACAAGGGCTTGATAACTCTACAGTTGGAATAATAGGACTTGGCAAAATTGGACAAACAATAGCAAAACGTATTAAAGCATTTGAAGTTAGTCGCATATTATACTCTGGAAGGAAGGAAAAAGATGAAGGTGAGATTACATTTAAATAAATCAAGTTAGTACTAAGTTATGTATGAGAGCATTTACAACGACTAGTATACAAGTATTTTCTATATATATCATAATACAATTAGCCTTAATCTTCAAAATATTTGTAATTGCTTCTTTCCTGACAACAAATTTGAAACTGTCTAAACAACTGTACTCTTACTGTCAAAAGTTGACAAAATCTCTTTCCCCCTTTTTATTGTTTGATGTATTGGCGTGAACCATCTGCGAGTCATGACATGAATCATTAAAATATATTTGTTTTCGTCATTATAATCCATGTGTCAATCACAATTTTTGCCTCAAACAAGTTAAAATACTGTTTTTAGACAGTTTCCTCCCTACTTACACAGCAGCTCAGTAATTATGAGACATATTTTCTGTAAACAGCTGATTTGGCAAATGCGCATCAAATGTTACCGATCACACCAGTTATTTGGTGCTAAAACAGACTCTTAGGTTTTCAGTCCATTTCTTAATTTGTAATCTACTGTACTAGTAAATATTTGGTATATATAACATTTCATTGAGTAATGAAATAAAAAAAAATTATTTTGTGAGTCAAAGTTGGGACCATTAGGTCCTCTCTTACACTTAATCTCATAAAGGTCTGGTGGTTACTCCTAGGGTTAGTGACCACCTGAATATGTTAGTGACATTCAAAAATGTATTGTATATTAATTATATTAACCCTTTCCCCTCGGAACAGTCTGTTAAAAAATATTCTCTCAGATCAGGTGTCTAGTACAGTTGGCCACACTTGTTTCTACGTCAGCTCGGCAGTCAAACACGTGCTAATGACCCGTAAGTTCGGATGGCCACCTCGGTTGGCCATGGCTGCTACATTTATGAGGGCAGCCATGTCACTCTCCCGTTTTTACCAGGTCGGAACCCATTTTGTGGTCATTCAGCCTTATTGTGATTGCGCCTGGTTTTAAAAGTTTAAATACTACTTATTTAATTTGAATGTTGATCTGAATATTTGTATTGAATATTTAAAATATGGAGCATTATGTGGTATAGTTTTTCTTATTATATTGTTAGTATAATATATTTGAAAATACTATTGAAAAACATTGAACATTTTAGAAAATTGAAATGTCTAGAACTAAATTATATAAGTGACATATAAGTATAATCAGTATATAATATAAAGTATAATACTAGCGGCTTCTCAACTGTCTGATAATATCTATATACGAGTATCATGCATCTTAAAAATATTTATTATCTGGTTTTAAATTTGAATTTAACCAGAACCGAAACAATAGAAGTGTGGTTAAAATAACAAAGTTTTAATTAATAAAACGTACAATTCTGGAATCACAAGTTTTGTAATATTTAGTTTGAAATAAATCAGTTTTTGAATATTTGCTGAGTATGATACTTTTAGAAAAATTTGCCAGGACAAATACCTGGATACTAAAACGAAAACTAAATAACTATTATTTACAATTACATATAGTATTCTGCAACAAAATAGAATATTTACAATAATTAACTATTTAAACAACAAATAAAATGCACTAAATCAACAAATCTCACTCAATAACACTAAAGATGCACAAAGATAAAATCGAGAGATAGACTAGACTCACTGCCAAACTCTCACACACAATCAAGATGTCTACATTAAACGGAAACGGATGATGATACCACCTGGTTAAATATAATCCCAAAGTATTTAAACAGCTGTTGAACATTTAAAAATATTGCTCAAACAAGTTATATATAAAATACAAAAACATATGTCAAGTGTCCAACAGAGTTTTGAGTTGTATTGTGGGTTTTCCACTCGGATGAGTGTGTAGGGAAAACAACACAGTTGGACAGCCGATTCCAGCGGACAATGCAACTAAAACTAACTCGATCAGAGCGTGAACATAGTAGTGGCCTCCAGAGTTGGACACTCGATCTCAGAGAAAACATTTAGACGAACACTTGACGAGTTGGTGGCAAAATCGTGATGTCCAACTGGGTTGGCCATTCGAGGGGAAAGGGTTAAATGGTTTTGTTTACTGAACCTATCTTCTAAGGGAAATGTGGCTAATAGTTGTAAGCAATACTTTACACAAATTGAATTGATATTACATTGCAGTGTCTTTTTTAATCTCTCTAGCATATAGCTATTTGAGAGATCAACTAATTTTATCATAATGAAATCTTAATATATATATTAAGCTCATAATCTTTAATATATAGGTAATCTTAAAATAAATAACAAACAAAACAAAAATAAATAAACAAATCAATAAGCACCAAGGAAACATAGTTAAAGGAAATCAAATAACATTTGTTATTCACTATAAATACCAAATTTTTTTCAAATAGCTCTTAAAGTTTAACCAGTATTAACTCTTTTATCAACTCTAACCAACGGACACATACAACCTACTCGTGGATCTAGCTGCTTGGACAATATCTTCACTTCGCTACCTGGTAGTTTTGACATTGATGTGTTTAATAAACATGTCAGTGATCACCTTGGGCAGCTAATCTCGATACCTATCAACAGTAACATAAGTAACAGAACTATTGGGGATAGTACACCTAGATTAAAATTAGACAATAGACCTAATGTTAAATTAGTTACTAAAATTACTGAGGCTAGTCTCAATGAATTTAAGTACTATTTAAAAAAAGAATACTGGTCAAATATTTTTCTTTCAAATGATGTTAACGAAAATTTTGCTGAATTTATTAGCACTATAGAATATTATTACCATTTAAGTTTTACCAAACAAGTTAAAAATAAATCTAAAGTAAGCCTAAATAAAAATGAAAGGCCTAAACAAACTGGATGGTACAACAATGAGTTAAGGCAAATAAAAAATAGGTTAGATTTTTTATATGAACTTTGTAGAGTAAATGGACCTGACAATACTAACTTATCTGAATTATATAGAAGGGAAAAAGCATTTTATCGTAAACAAATTAAAGAAGCTAAGATCAAAACAAATGTACAGTATATTAACAGCTCTAGCAATAAGAGCAAAACATTGTGGAAATTAATTAATAATAAAAAAAATAATCATACCTTTAAAAATAATGGCATTAGTGAAAACGTGATCTCCCCTGATAAATATAATGATTATTTTGTAAATATTGTAAACAATACACCTGTTATTAATGTAAATAATATTGTACATAATTTTAATTTATTTTTAAGTAATGTTATTGTACCTGATTTTATTGTAAAGTTTGTCTTCACTTCTGTAACTGAAACTGAGGTTTTAAATATCGTTAAGAGTCTGGCATGCAAAAAAAGTAAAGACCACTTTGGTTTGACCAATGAACTGGTAAAACAAACAGTATCTTGCTACATTAAGGTATTGACTAGGTTAATTAATTTATCACTTAACCAGGGAATCTTTCCCAATATACTTAAAATTAGTAAGATACATCCAATTTATAAAAAAGGACAAAGGGATCAGATTGGCAACTATAGACCTATAGCAATAGTCCCTGTATTTTCTAAGGTTATTGAACTTATTATTTCGAAACAGCTGATATTTTACTTGGAAAGTTATAATCTTATTTGTAAAGATCAGTTTGGTTTTAGGAGTGGCCTATCCACTGCTGATGCCATAATCAGTTTAGTCGATAAGATTCTTGATAGTTTTGAAAAGAAGGAGTTTGCTGCAGTCACTTATTGCGATTTAAGCAAGGCTTTCGATCGAGTGTCGCATGAAATCCTACTAAGAAAGCTAGAATATTACAATATCAAAGATACTCCATTGAATTTGTTTAAAACATATTTAGAGGAAATAACCCAATATGTTGTAATTGGTAATAGTACCTCTAGTCATTTATCAGTAAATAGCGGTGTGCCTCAGGGCTCTGTCCTCGGGCCTCTGCTATTTCTAATAATTATTAATGACCTCAGTGTTAATGTGCCTGCAGGAGTAATACTCTATGCGGATGACACTACTGTCATCACTAGACATAAAAATTGCAGTCAGGCGATAGTGGACTCAAAATCAAATTTGGATATTGTTGGAAATTGGTTGGCTGCAAATAAATTGGCCCTAAATATGGAAAAGACTAAAACTGTGGTGTTCAGTTTAAAAGAAATACCTAGCACTGATAATATCAATATTAATCCTCCTTTTCTTGGTATAATATTTGACCAACTACTAAATTGGCATCACCACATAATTAGAATAAAAAAAATATTAAGCAAAAGTGTGTATGCCTTAAAACGACTTTGCGGGGAAATCGATGAGGATAGTCTCCGGCAGGCATATTTTGGGCTTTTTCAACCTCACTTGTCATATGGCCTTATTGTATGGGGAGACTCCTCTCATGCTCAGGAAGTATTTTTATTACAAAAAAAAGCCATACGAATTATGGCTAAGATTAATAAGTTTGAACATTGCAGAGGGTTTTTTTTTAAATTTAAAATACTAACCCTCTACTCTTTATATATATTGCAATGTTTGCTCTACCTAAGAGCAAATTTAAACAAAATTGAGCTGAGAGGATCGATCCATAGGCATGAGACAAGATATTGCAATGATGTAAACCTGCCTCAGGTTAGACTAATTAAAAGTGATAAGAGTCCACTAATAATGGCTAGTAAATTGTATAATAAAATTCCGTTAGAAATTAGACAACTTGACAAGAAAGATTTTAAAAAGACTCTGCAGGAATTCTTAATCAAGCATCCATTTTATTCTGTAACTGAGTTTGTGACGCAGAAATGGACAGAAATGGACTTTAGAGAGTAGACCAGTGCTGTCTGTATCTTATGACTAAGCCAATGTATTTTGTGAAATATCTAATGGCATTAAATATCTATCTATCTATCTACCATATCTGTGCAAGATGCATAGATAAAATTGCATAAAATTTAACAAGCTATTTATATTGCAATTATTCTGTTTACTAAATTACTGGCCAATATCAGGTTTTTTATTAACTATCAAATGTTGATCAGCAAGATCAAAGGCGACTCAGACTCATTTTTGTCGTATCGGCAGCTTTGTATACTAAAATTAGATATTTTAGCTTCGGACAGACAATCAATAGTTTCAAAAATAATTGTTGTCCGTCAATCACACACAGGACTATGTTTTTCCAGCATATGTTTTTACGTGTGTGAAATTTGTATAAAATATCTTTGTTTCAAGTTCAACTTAATAGAGACAGATAACCTGATGATAAATCTATTGATTTGAAAGACGTCGTCTAGTTCTCTCTTGTGGACAGATTGACTGATTAATACATGTAAGTAAGTAATTAAGGCTTTGTAAACTTGACACGGTGTGGGAGCTCTTTGAGAGGATGCTGAGGCCAAGATTGAAGTGCAGGCTGTCGGTGACTTATTTCACTGGCAGCATGGCTTTAGAAGGGAGCATTTGACCTTGATTGCCAAGGTCAAGGAATGTTATAGACATATTTTGATCCACTAACGAAATTAATCAACAGGTCTTTTGAATCAGGAGTGTTTCCAGCTGAATTAAAAACGGCTAGGTGATCCCATATTTTAAGAAAGGTGATCCTTTGCTTGCAAACAATTATAGTCTAATATCAATTTCTTCATTTTAAGTAAAGTCTTCGAAAAAGTTTTCCTTGAAAGACTGATGAAATTCTCAACTGAGTTTGACATAATTTCGTCAAATCAGTTTGGTTTCCGTAAAAACATATCAACAATTGTGATTACAACTCTTGTAGAAACTATTATGGAGGGATTGGAGAACCAAGAGCATACAATTAGTGTGTTTCTTGATCTCTCCAAGGTTTTTGACTGTGTGGACCATTCAATAGCATCATGCTACTGCCTATGCATACTTTAGCTGTCTGTCAAGGCTCCATAGGATTGGTAATGCGGTGTCGACTGAATCGGGCTATAACTTCTTCTTCCACTCTGAAGCAGCACTAAGGAAAATATTTGCATGAAAAACTCATCATCGTTGTTGTTAATGTTATATAATTAAATATCTATTGTTGTCAATGTTATATAATTAAATATCTATTGTTATTAATATTACATAATTAAATATCTATTGTTGTTATGTTATTAAGATGCTATTGTTGTTACTGTTACTAAATTGTTATTGCGTTGCTTATACTTTCAGGAATTGTTGATCTATTGACATTAAGTAAATTAATGTCTATTGTTATGGATACCTTTATATTGTTATTGTTTTGTCTATTGTATGGCCACTTGGTACTTACTTGAATAGTTGTTACAATTTTAAAAAATGGTGTAAACGTGAATAAATAAATAAATAAATACTGGTTCATAAGCTGGATAGATATGAGATTCGTGGTCTTTCTCTTATGTGGCTGAGCTCGTATCTCAGTGGTAAGGGTCCAGTGTATTCAAATTGGCAACGCTGTGTTATTTTTAACACATGATCCTGTGTTATTTAATGCATGATCCTGTGTTATTTTTAACTTATGTAAATGATTTGGAAAAATCAATCCAGAATGGAAAGATAGTCCAATATGCAGATGACATGACTCTCTGTTTTAAATCTTTCACAAAAGAAAATCTAGAAACAAACATTGAACTGGGTTTATGCATTCAGTATTTCCTAGACATAAACCTAGAAAAAAAAAATAAATAAATAAATTATATAAATTTTTGCCTTCGACAACAAGACAATGATGTCCACCCATTAATTATGGTGAATGATTCCCTTCTAGAGGAAGTAAATTCCACCCCGTTCCGGGGATTATACCTTGACCGAGGTTTGACCTGGAGGGATCAGGTTGATAGATAGATAGATAGATAGATAGATAGGTAAATGTCTTTATTCAGTATTGTACAAAATATACAAATGAATTGTGTCATGACGTAACTTACTATCCTAATCTTTAACCTAGTTAATACAATGTAAATTTACATGATGTATTTTGATACTCGTATTTAAAACATAAAAACGATTTTAACAAAACAAGATAGATAATTTACAACTACAGTTAACACTACAATTTGAAGTATTCTTCAAAATTGTATAAAGATTTACTTACTAAGAAATCTTTTAATTTTCTTTTAAAAACTTTAAGAGATAATTCATGTTTTATATCAATTGGGAGGTTATTTAAAAATTTTATTCCAGCATACTTTGGGTTCTTTTTATACACTTCTTTGTTATGACTATTAATTTTGAAGTTCCCTTTGTTTCTCGTATTATAGTGATGGGAATCTTGCTGTCTGGGTATAGTATTCTCATTAGTTTTTATGAGCATAATGGTTCAATATATGTAGATACCATAAACAGTCAATAAGCCAGAACTCACAAAGTGCTCTTTACAATGGTCGTTAATTTTCAGATTTAACATAAGTCTTATTGCAACTTTCTGGAAGTGAAGAATTTTGTTTAGATTTACAATAGAAGTTGCTCCATATATTTCTATTCCATAACTGATATGGGAATGAATTAGGGAAAAATAAACAGATTTCAAGGTTTGTAGTTCACAAAAGAACCTTAATTGTTTTATAACAAAAATACCAGAGCTCAATCTATGGCAAACTTTGTTAACGTGACTTGACCAATTTAAGTTTCTGTCTATGTTAATGCCTAGGAAGTTAGTTTCATTGACAAAATCTATGTTTATCTCATTATTCAACTGATTATTTTTAGAATTTTTGCAGCTGAATTTCATGTAAGTGGTCTTGTTTGAATTTAGAAGAAGATTTAGATTGGAGAGAAAGTAGTTTATGTTATTTATATTATCGTTAATTGAATTTAGTGCTGTGTTTAAAGTTGTGCTAGATGCAGTTAGGCTAACGTCATCAGCATATAAACAGAGAGAATTTTTTACTGACCCATCAGTTGCTGCCAGAGTTCTAGGCAAACCTCCAATATATGAAAGAAACAAAAAGGGTCCTAGAACCGACCCTTGAGGTACTGAATAGATGACTTTATTAACTTTTGATTGAAATGACATAATTTTGTTATTACTTACATGTTTTATTTCTACATATTGCTTCCGCCCCTCAAGAAATGTCCGAATCCAATTTAGCTCTCTATCTTTGATTCCAAAGTTGACAAGTTTATTTATGAGCTTAATATGACAAACACTGTCAAAAGCCTTAGTCAAATCCAGAAAGGCACTGACTTCATGATCCCCCTTATCTAAATTGTCAATAATGTTTTCAACAAAATCAATTAATGCTGTTACAGTTGATTTGTTTTGTCTAAACCCATGTTGTTCGGAATCTAAAAAGTTATTTTCTTCAAAATATTTAATTAATTGATTGAGCATACATTTTTCAAAAATTTTTGACAGTGAAGGCTGTACTGCAATTGGTCGGTAATTCAAAACATCTGATCTGTCCCCTTTTTTGAACACCGGGATAATTTTTGAAATCTTCAACTCATGTGGGTAGACTCCAGATATGAGTGAAGCATTGATTACATGTAGCAATGGCTTTAGAATTGCCCACTTGGCGTCTTTAATGATTCTGGTGGGGATTTCATCATATCCTGCAGTCCATTTAGGTTTTATTGAGTTAATAATATCTATTAATTGGCTTTCCTTAATGGTTCTGCAGTTGAATTTTGTTTGAATGATAGGTGCTTCTGGAAGTGTCTGGTTTTTGGTTGGCAAATTTGGAATAACGTGTTTTTTTACAACATCCGAGAAGTGGTTGTTAAAAATGTTGGCAATTTCATTAGGATTTGATTTGATTTTATTGTTTTGCTTCAAGGTGATTTCTATAGGTATAGGTTCTTTACCTCTGTTAACTTCAGAATTGACTAACTGCCAAGCAGTTTTAGAAACATTATTTGAAGCAGCAATTTTGTTTTTAAAATAATCCTTTTTTTTAGTAATTATAATTTTTTTATACTTTTTTTGTTTTAGTTTTAAAGACTTTTTTAAAAGTATATTTTTGGTTTGTCGAGAGATATGATAGCTGTTAATAAGATTTTCACGTTCAATTTTAATTTCACTGTCTATCCATTGTGTTCCTTTTGGCTTGATTCCTTTTACAACTTTAGGAAAATTTGTTTGAAAGTGAAACATTAAAATATTATAAAAATATGAAAATTTATTTTCAATTGTACTAAGGTACATTTTAGTCCAGTCTTCAGTCTGTAGGTCATCTATAAACTTATCAATATACTCTCTTTTAAAGGTTCTTACAGATTTATATAATTTATTTGAATTACCTTTGGATTTAACAAAATTATTTAGAGTCAATAGTTGCCCATCATGATCTGACAGTGCAGTTATAAATGAAGCGACCGTGGAGTACTTCCTATCAACATTTGTAACAAAATTATCCAGTGCTGTTTCACTGGTTTCAGTAACTCTTGTAGGTATGTTAATCATATAGTACATATTATGCATGTTGAGTACATTAACAAAGCTGTTTTTTTTTTGTGGTCATTAACCAGAACATCTATATTGTAGTCTCCACCTACAATAATACTACTATTAATTTGTCTTAGCCTACTCAAAAATACATCAAATTTTTGAAGGAACATATCAACATTATGGGATGGTGTTCTATATATACCAGCAATAATTAATTTACAATTGTTTAAAGTGACCTCTATGGCACACGATTCAAAAATTTTATCTACATTTAAAGCATTTAGTAGCTCCAAAGATATTGGGTTTACATTTAACTCATTTAAAGCAAGTATCAATACTCCACCTCCTTCATTAATATTTCTTGCATAGTAACTGACTAACTTGAAGCCAGGAATTTTTACTGTATTTATTTCATCTGCTGTTAGTTTATTTTCACTTAATATAATGATATCAGGTTTTAACTCATCAATTGTAATAATTAAGGAATCAGTTCTAGTTGACAAGTGCTGAATGTTTTGATGAAATACTGTTAGGCTTTTAAGTTTGTTTGGTGATGCCTTTACTCTTGTTGAGTTTGTTACTTTTAGTCTGGGTGATTTTTTTGGTTCACAATATTTAAAAAAGGCTCATTATTTTGGATTTGAAGTGATTGATTAAGTTGTACAATAGATTTATCAACAAGAGATTGACCTAGCTCTAAATTTTCTGGTGATGGTTGAAATGTTTTATTATCTATACTAACTATATCTAACTGTACACTATTTACAAAATCAGCTTTAGTAGGAGGACCTTCAGTTCTTGTTACATATTTCTCTTCTGTATGAACAATGGTGGTTTCCGCCTTCTCTGGAGAGGGGGTAAGCAATATACTCGTTAGTTCATCATTTTCCGTACTGTTTGTCAAGTAAAAGGTCCCAGTAGTGTGGGTTTTCAATCTGTTAATAAAGTCATCAAAAGGAAGTCCATTGTAAAGCTGTATCCTTGATTGCTCATTGTAGGAAATTATATGTACAGAAGCATCAGTTCTCTTTTGAAATTCTTTTATTTTTGAGGTAAAATGCTTTATGGGAATGAGATCTCTTACACATCCCATTGGCGAGCAAATGAGATGTGTTAGACCTCGACTTTTAAAATCTTTTATAAGTTCAGCAAAGGCCGTGTCATAATTATTTAATGTTGGTTTACCAAAGTATTCTTGTTTTGTAACTAAGCTATACACTGATGCACCTTCTTTAGTTTTTTGATAAGCTAGATGATCATTTATAAAGTTAGATGCTTCTGGTTTGCCAAACTGTTCCTTAAAGATAGTAGCCACCCCTGCACTCATATTTCTGTTGTTGTTTATATCTGCAGAGATGCAGTGTGCAAAGGCTAATTTGTTATTACTGCGTAGAGTTTTGATTATGTTCCTCATGTTTTCTTCGACCACACTGATTTGTCCTTTTTTCCCTTCAATATTAAGTTTAAATGGTTCATTCTCACCAGTTGGTAAGTTTTTATTCAGTTTTGTCCCATTATTTTGTACGTATATGTCATACAGTCTATCAACAATAAGATGAGCCAGTTTAGTTTTACCACTGCTGTGCAAGTGCAGCCCATGCCTGCTATAGTGGGACCTTTTGAGTTGATCAAGATCGATTAAAAAGGTTTTATCAATTCGGGCCACTAATTCCCTTAAATAGTTGTTAAGTAAGGATACTTTGTTGTGAATACAGTCATAGTGACCTTTATCAAATCTATGTGGTATTGTAGATATCAGCACGGTTTTGGTTTTGCTTAGTTCAGTAAGACTATTCTCCAGATTTTTGTAAATAGGAGATAGGTCACCCTTCAGTGTGTCATTAGAGCCTCCAAGTATGAATAGAACCTCATCCTTAGAGTTTTTTGCCGAGTCAAGCACTTGCATGAGACTGGCGTTTGGTAGGACCATTCCAAATGAGCTCAACTCCTCCTTGCTTATTTCATCGAGCTTTTGCCACACATCTCTGCCCTGGCTGTCTGAATAGATAGACAGGTTGATCTTCTTTCCGAATCTCATGGAATGTTTTTTTAGTTTGACATTTTCTGGGGTATTTTTGTAGTTATGATTTATACTGTTCCTTGAGTACATTCTCTGTTGATTTTCCTTTACTTCCTCTGTATAATCAATATCCCCTTCTTCTTCATTTAATATTTCAAAGTAGTTTGTAGTAGAAGTAGGTAATGCTTCATAGTTTAATGTGGGTGGTCTCCAAGTTCTTCTATGCTTTCTACTGGTTTGTATTGTCCATTCATTGTACTTTCTATTTTTCGTTAGTGATTTGTCACTGCAGATTTGATTTTGTTGAGTACAGCCAAATGTGTTCGTATTTTTGGTTTTATTTGGGGCAGGTACTTCATTATTTCCCAGTTTACGAATACTACTGAAGATTATTTCTTTTATTGTATTTGTCGTTAGATTCAGATATTGGCCTTTATGCATTAACAGAGCCAGTTGGCTTCTTTTAGTCAGGATATCAGCTTCAGAAAGGGGGTGGAGTAGACTTTCTAAACAAAACATATTTAAATTGGTCTTGTCTTGGATGACTTTATTAATAATATTATCAACAGTGCAAAGCATGTGTATTCCACAGTCATGGTTGTTGTTCTGTTGTGGAGTTTTTACTTTTATTAAAGTTGGTTCAACTAGAGAGTTGATAGTCTTGTTTATTTTCTTTGAGATAACTTCTGCATGAGAAAAATTATAGCTATTCAAGGAATCAAAGTGACAGAAGGTGTTTTGCTTTACATCCCATAGAAGTAAGCTCCAGTGTGTGCCAGACCCACCAATATCTTGAATTTCAGAGGAGTCATTCACGGGAATAAATACAAATGATTTTTCTTTTAATGAAATGGGCACAAGGGTTTCATAATCCTGAAGAATTTTTATTGCTACTGCGACTACAGGCTCGAGGAAATATGCTTGTGGTTGGATTTTTATATGATTAAAAATGTCAAAATAATTTTTTACAACATCATCCGAAATCCACCTTGACTCAAGAACTTCCAAAATTTTTTCCTTAATTTGTGAATCTGAATTACCATTGTTCATTACACTATTATCTGTAGTGTTAGTTAATCTTTTCCCTGCATTTTTATCATTTACCTCGTCCTTTTGTGTGTCTAGTTTAGAGCTATCGGTTGTTTTATCAGTGAACAAACTCAGTGACAGATCATTTTGGTTAACCTCCACAGGCGTACTACATAATTTTTTTACAGTTGTTTGTTTTGCAATTATACTTTTAGGTGTTACATCATTGTTATTGATTACTACTTCTTGTAATTTGTCATTTTTTTCGTTTGTAGAAACTTTATTAAATAATGAGTTGTTATTATCTGGGGGTGAGTGTGTTATTACTGAACTCATATTCAATTTTAACTCATGCTCATTTTTTTGCTCACTTGAGATTTGGATTCGTTCTTCAAGTGAGGAGCTTTTACTTGGGGTTTTAGTTGGTTTAAAATTAAAGTCATTTATGTCTAGGGAAAGATTATGATCTCCAATATGCTTCTCTACTTCTTTTTTTGACCTGAACATCTTGCCTTTTGGTGAATAATAATATACATCCACCCTTTTTGGACCTTTTTTCCGAACAGATTCAGTTCGTTTCCAGCCGGTTAGTGCTTTTTTTTACATTGTTTACACCCATGTCTGTCCCTATATTAATTGTTAGACATTAGTTATAAATTAAAAAGTAAAGTATTAAAATAGGTATATCGAAGTGTGGGCTGTCTACAATATAATTCCTAAAAATTGCAATACCGTCGTTATATAGTTATGACAGTAATCAAGATGTCAGTTCTACAGTAACATACAATAATAATTTACTTAAAATATACAGTTATGATATACAATATTTACAAAAAAATCCACAGCTAGATTGAACATCTAAAATAATATATGAGCTATTAAAATTAAATATTTTCTTTTTTTTTTCTTCTCTCTCTCTTTTATTTATATATATATATTTATTTATTATTTTTTTTTTCAATTGAAGTTGATTTTATAGCAGCAACAAGTGAAGTCTCACGCTGGATTTGAACCTGAGTCAGTTGAAATGCAATCTAGGTCAAGTTCAGCTACCAGTGACCTTGACCACTAGTCCATGCTTTCTATGAGATTAGTAGTCTGCAGACTGTTGTACTGTCACAATGTGCACTGTCCTGTCAAGCTTCAAGTCAATTGTAGTGTTTCAACATGAACACAACGAATTTAATATTTGAACAAAATGGAATAAGATGTATTTGTTCTTCTAAAATAATAACTTTAGTCTACTATAGTTTTGTAAGTATTGATTTAGAGTTAACTTTCGTATCAAAACTTAGTGGAATTTATGCAACTAGTTTTAGGTTATGTCAGGTCAGTTCATAAAACGTTATAAATTATTTTTTAAATACAAAAATAAAATATGAAACTCACTATTCAAAATATTGCTTAAGTCTTAAGCTGCTGAAGTAGCCTTACCAAATTCACTTTTCTGTCTGTTTTATTAAGAAATACACATATTTAACAGCACTTATCAAAGAGCCTGACCTGACTTTCCAAGTTTCCAAGATAAAATCTATGTTTCCAAGATAAAATCATGTATGTTCAAGGGTTGCATCTAGTGTTTATGCATTGTGCAACCTGGCTCAGTCCTGTTCATATGACGTTTTAAAGATGGTATACTTTGGATTTATCTACCCACATCTGTTCTACGGAGTACATGTTTGGGGCAGTTGTGCCAAAGTGAGGTTTGAAAGATTTTTTAGACTTCAAAAGAAAGCTATCAGAATCATGTTCAAATTGAATTATAGAGAGTCGTTGTCGTGACGCTTCCAGGGAGCTTGAGTTGCTGACTTCGCCTTGCCTTTATATACTTAAATTGGCTCTGTATTGCAAATTCCATTGCAATTTGTTGCGTGGTGCAGACTTCCATGAGTACAGTACAAGAGGCAGGGACACTACTGCGTTCAGCTGCACAGAACAACAGCATTTGAACGCATGCCATCACAAGCTGGTGTCAAATTAGTTAACTCGCTCCCAGTAAGTGTACAAAACTCACCAAACAAAAACCAATTCAAATCATGGTTGAGAAGCCTTTTGGTGAGTAAAGCGTTTTACTCTGTGGACGCATTTATGTCATGCTGCTGGGGACAATAGATAAGAACAACAAAATATATTTATTACTGATACTGTGTTACTGTGGTAGTTTTTGAATAAATGTGAGTGAGAATGTAACTTATGTATGTATGAATGAGATTTTTATTAATTGTTTAGAAAATTACGTTTGCGAATGCAATTTTATATTGCTATAAATCAATAAATACTTGATTATGATTCTGAGATAATGGCACATTTTTACGCCTAAAAGAGAATCATTCTTACCTATATTTGTTCTTAATTATTTAATATTTTGTGGATTGACCCACCCACCCATACACGCACTGTGGTACTAACCCACCCGCCCACCTATACGCGCACTGTGTTATTGTTATAACTAAATGCAATCTGAGGATTGCATTTAGTTGATTTTATGAAGGATGTAAAGCATCAGGAAAATATTTTTTTTTACTTGGGATCAACTAGAGCATATTCTTGAGTTTTATAGTAAAAAAATGTGTATACTTAAACTTTTAATTTCAGTCATATGAAATAGGATTTTGCAATACAAACTACTATATTTTATTCTTTTTAGGAAAACAACTAGGAGCTGTGTTTGTGCCATTAGAAACACTCTTAAGGGAAAGTGACTTTGTAATAATTTCTTGTGTTTTAAATGATGAAACTAGACACCTTCTTAACAAAGAGAAGTTTGAAAAAATGAAGCCAACCAGTATTATTGTTAACATCAGCCGTGGAGGTAAGTTAGTGAACATATCACTTATATAACTCTGAATCTGCTTTTAGTGATATTTTTTTAATTTTTTGAAATTTTATATAATCAGACTTAAATCCAAACTTATATAACCAAAATTAACATCAAATAACTAAGTCCAATTCATCTAGTAACAATGACTACACTCATTCATCTACACTCATCATACTCATTGAAAATCCATATTCGCCCATATCTTGACGATCGGCGACTTAAGAATAAATAAATAAATAAGAGATATATTTTAAAGTATATTCAGTATTTTACATGTAGCTTAAAATAGGTGCATTGCCATATAATAGAAAAAAATTAAATTATTAAAAGGAAAAAATTTTACATTATCATTAACACGTTCGCTACCACCATGCAAAAAAAAGGCTATATCTGTAACCCACCGCCACTAATTTGTGGCACATTAGGGTCTATTTACAGACTGCCGCTGCACATTTGCGGCGCTTTGAGTCATTGCCATAGAATGCCGCCGCAAAATTGCGTCATTGGACCTATGACACTAAATAGCATATTGCTTTTTGACAGTATATTGAACAGGTCTGGTTTATCTATTGTGAGCTACGGGAAAGCTTGCTGCATTTTTGAGGCGCTTAATCTGTTAGTAGACCAACTTGAGACGTCACAAAACATTTGGTAATACTGCAAGGTCAAGTTCTACGAAGTTGCAATACTGCAGCTAATAACTTGCCACCCTTCATAGTGAGTTTTTGCGTTGTTTATGATATGCGGAAATGGCCAGAAATAGAAGACAAAATTACGTAACTGGTAGTGGTGGTAGTTGGAAACTATATAGCTAAAACCCTACTTTTTACAGTACGGACCGAGCGCCGCACATTTGCGGCACTTATGGAAATTGATAAAAACTTTAAAAAAGTGAAATGATTTTTTAGTAAGTATTGGACATATATTGAACTATTTTGACCCATATTATAAAACTTACTCTTGGGCTATAATGATGGCCATGTTCATTAGGCTTGGTCTGTAAGTACCTTCTTAGACGCACGAGCTGTGGTAATGACCGTACCGCCACATATTTGCGGTGGTTGGTAACAAACGTGTTAGGGGTGTTCATCCAGATGCCCAGTTGAATGCCTCTAGGAATTTAGTCCTAGATTTCACATAACTGTCGCTAGGAGTAGCAAAGATGTGTGGCTCACTAACACATACAACATGTTTCCCTCCCATCTCTCTCCCTCACTGTCTCTTCCTGGCCTGCCCCGCTCATCGTACAAAAGTACTCAAGTCCCTCATTTATAGTAAACTGTAGCTATGTAGTTTTTATATATTGTCAATTTAGTTTTTATATATTTTAAACATATATATATATATACACATACATAAACGGATGTATGTGTGTTTGTCCTTGATGCAGTACTAAACCACTCATCGGATTGCCATGAAACTGGGCACTCTCGGGAAGGTTTACTCCTGAGTAGAGTTCACTCCCGGGAAGGTTTCTGGTGTGGTTTTATTCACATCCAACTCTAGGGGTCTGCCCCACTGGCCTGTAAAGTTTCAATGGTAATGAAATGGAGTTACTTTATTAATTTGACGCCATCAGCTGTTACAAAAAAAAAAAAAAAAAGAACACTTTAAAATAGGCCAAATAAACTAAAACATTACTTTTCATATGTTAATACCGTAGCCAGACATGGGAAACAGCTAGTTACTTATTAAAAGACTAACACTTTTAATCAAAAAAGTTTCAACAATATTTTTTGCTCTAACACTGTATAGGAGTTTTTAAATTATAATAGTTTTTCATATAAAAATGTATTTATTTTAGTTACAACAACCTTATACCCAGCCTTCACTTTGCCTCAAACGCAGTTAGCAAATATTTCTGAAATAAAATATTTCTGTCAATAGTGTAAAGGATAGTTCCGAAAACTTCTGCTAGAGTGCAGCATCAACTTAGACATGTCTTTAGCTAACTCCCCCAGCCTATCTAAAACGAAAATCGTCAATGAATGAAAAGAAGCGGGGCAGCATGGGCGCGGCACCATATCCTGTCTTTGCATATGCATAAAACGGAAGTGTCCTCAGACTGTCGCTCCACTCAAGCACATTGTTTTCATCACGTATCGTTCTTTTTCTTTGTTTTCTAGTTTAAATTATTTTGTGGTAGTTATTATTGTATCATTATGACAGGTGCTGTTAAAAGTTTCAAATAAAATGTTAACAATTTTTTTATAGTACTTTTCATTATAATTGTACATCTACAATAAAATAGCATTAAAAATTATAATTTTAACTTTAAATATAAATGTATATTTTTTATTTTGCTATATGTTTGTAAAACTTAAAAAAAATTAACTTCACATTTCAAAAAAATTATTTTTTTTTATGTAATTACATGTTTCTTCAAAATAGGTTAAAATAATTACCATGCGAAGGGTTAGTAGTATTTAAAGTTACTCATCATTCTTTTTGGATAAGTATGTTTGATATATTACATAGTTGATCCTATTGGGCCGGCAGTGGTTGTGAGGTTTACAATCACCGCTGACCCGATCGGGTCTGCAATTCATGATTTGCAGTGGTTTGAAAAAAATCTGTAGGCAGCTTTATATCGCACTCTAGTGTCAATAAGTTGCACCTTGTCAACAAAGAAGAAATTGGCTACCAGGAGAATATATTTTTACGGGCATTTAACACAAAGCTAGGGAATAGATTTGTGTTGCTATGGCAACTAATATTGTCGGTCCCATTGGGTTCGGCGTAACTATTTACAAATATCGTAAACAAATAGGATGCCAAATTATGCTTATAAACAATATGCTAAATAAACAGTAGATAAATAGTATATAATTATTTTAGACATTTAGAATAATTACAGTACAACCTTGACTATCCGGCATCGCTTTATCTGGCAGTCCGTGTCATCCGGTTCGGCAAGTAGTTAACAATGAAAATGATTTACAATATAAAATTACAATTAATCGAAAGCTACTTTCAGTTTTGAAATGCAAATGTCGTATACGAGTGTTTCGGTTTTGCATTTCACAAATTGCAGGCGCTATATTGCCTAGTCACACTCTCTTGACAAGCGGTTGCTTGTTACTGCGTAATAATTTAATGATGCGCCTGAAGATCTGAGCTGGCAATGTTGTTTACTTTTGTTCAGTGTGGCTGGTTGGAAGAGTACATTTTGCGAGTGCGGGAAGTGGAACTGTTCATTTTACGTACACAACCTCGGCATTGTCAGTCTGTTGTTTTGTTGTTTATATAGTGGAGTAAACACATATTCTCGTTTTTTAAGCAGTGGTTTATTCAGCCAATATGAGTGAAATAAAAAGGAAAAAAGTGGTCGTAACTTTAGAAGAAAAACGTCGAGCGATTAGAAGACGACTCAGGGGAATCAGCCAAAAAGATCGCCGTTGAGTTAGGCGTGATAAATATTGTTCATTTCATTATAATTGCTGCAGAGCACGTTGCGTCACATGCAATTGTAGGCGCCTTGCTTATGTGTGCTGTCTGTTATCAGTTATTAAACGTGTTTCTCCAATAAAACCAAGTTATTTATGTCTTATTTTTTATCCGGCTTTTATCGTATCTGGCTTACCTTCATTAAGCCAGATACGATAACCAAGGTTGTACTGTATTTGTATATACTTTTTAGGGTAAAATAAAACTTCCTTTAGGTATATGTTAATTGAATGGCTCACCCGAACAACGTTGTAAGTAACATTCTACATTGCATGGACTATTTCGTTTTGAAAAATATTGAGTTTGGCAGCAATGAGAGCCTGCCAAATGAGCAGGAAACTGGGTGGCACAGCCAGAACAACGTTGCAAGTGACAAGATGTCAGTCACGTTTTGTGTTATTCTTTCGCCGGGCGATAAGAAAAGGATGAATAGTGGCAGGGAAAGAAAATTGAAAAAATCCAACTGAAATTAGACAAGTGTCGGACAAGAGATGCTAAAAATCTGTACATATAAAAAAGAAAGTAACCTATTCCAGGAAAACTAAAGTATTTATTTTTATACTTTAGCTCCTAGGGCAAGTACATAGTATTAGACAGCCGCAGTCAATGTGTTAAATCCTTAGTCTAGCAGTTTCAAGCAAATCGTAAATTCCTGTTATATACTATTAATTGCTTTTACTTTAGACCATAACTTCCTTTCATTTAATCTAAAACTTTAATACAACTCCAACTGAAGCCTCATATTTAAAAATTTTAAAATATCAGGCCTTTTTTAGTCTCAGATGCGTGGATGAAGGTGTGTGAATGTAAACTCTCCGTTGTTTTCAAAGAGGTTCCAGGATTGTTTATATATATTTTTTTTCAGTCTATCTACGCCGAGGAATTTTTTTTTTTTTACTTTGTGTTCATACGTTGTTAAGGGATATCGGTCCAAACCCATCAAGCACATTTCTAAGTGGACCTCCCGGGATTTGAACCCGTGACCCTCTGCATATGAAGCAGACGTGCTAACCACTAGATTAGCAAGAGGCATAAAAATAAAAAAAACCTATATTGGATGATTTTATGTTTTGTTGTAGATGTTATTAAGCAAGATGATTTGGTAGAGGCGCTGAAGGATGGAACCATCGGAGGTGCTGGGCTAGATGTGATGACACCAGAACCCCTGCCAAGTGACCATCCTCTAACAAAGCTACCCAATTGTGGTATGTAATATTTATTTCAAAGAAGCTTACAAGTATGGCTGGCTTGGAGAGATGGATACACGGTTCCACAGTCAACCAAATTGTACTTGGTTTTTGAGTACTCAGTTTTTATTTATTTATTGCTATCCAATACTGTGTTTTGATAAGGCTTGCAGTTATTGACTCACATATGATAATTATTTGTGGATTTTGGCTGTAGATTTTCAGTTTCTTCTGAAGTAGCCATGAAAGTAATTAAGGTGCAGCCAATATGACAGTTTGGGCTCATGCTCACCAAGATGCGGCTTTTTTTCAACAATATTGCTGAGGTTTAAGTGATATGCTGGAGCTTGTAAAGACTCATCACAAAATGTTCTCTATTTATTGTGAGTAACATTGCTTGTTACCTCATACAGATTCTCGTCCAATAAAGATGTTTAGGGTGTAGCACTTTGCATTACAACTGCATGTTCATTGTTCTTAAATTTATATCTGAACAAGAGCCCAGATGTATAATTTTTAAATAAAGCGCTTTGAACATAAATTTTTAATCAATTTACTGTGTTCTCGTATTTTATAAAATAATAATTTCATATTAGTTTTTGCTTAAATCTTTGTAGGGGTGGGTAGAAAATTTGTTTTGGTAATTTTCAAAAATCCATATTGAAATTATTCATTTTGAAAGGTAACACTTAATTTATACATGAAATTATTCTATTTTTGACCAAAATTACACATTAGTTTGATTCAAAAAAGTTCAAGCAACCCATACCTTAGCCTACGGCTACTCAAAACTCTCTTATATGGTTTTATAAACCACATTTCAAGTTTACATATTGTAAAAGTTTGAATTTAATATTTAGTTATTTAGTTTAATGTTGAAAAAACTAAACTAAATAACTTTTTTTCAGTGCTCTCTCCTCATATAGGAAGTGCTACCTATAGAACTCGGGAGAATATGGCTAAGCTTGCTGCTCAGAACATCTACAATGCTTTAAATGACATTCCTCTATTAACACCTGTATAGAAAGTATTAGTAGATACATAAATTTATGTGAAATGAATTTTAATTTTAAGAAACTATGCAAAAATCATATTTACATTAAATTTCTTAGAATAATATACGTATCTTAATTTCAAAATATTGGGTATTCTTGTAACCTGTTTGAAAACTGCTTAAAATATATTTTTTCATTCAGTTAAATTAAAATAAATAAATGATATAATAAAATAATATATTGTCAATGTACTATTTATAAATTGTTTAATTAGTGTGTTTAAAAAACAAGTGTCCTTATTTTTGTAACTAGTGCAATGTTTCTTGCCAAGAATTCGATTTATGATTTATTTCACACTTTGGTTTATAGTCTTAACATGCATTAGGTTAACTTATTTACAGGAAATATTGTACTTTTCTCATTGCATATCTGTTTCTCATAAATGAGAAGTGCATTTTGTCTCGCTTATATGTGTACCTACAGGAATTTTATTTACCAAGCTGTGTGTAGGAAGGTTTACATTTCCTTTTAATTTTTACCATTTAATGAGACTGTTTTAATGAGAGCAAATTCCTTCGATAACAATATTTTTAATTGTGTAGAAGTTTATTTTAAATTTACTAATACTGATGATAGTAATTACATATTGCGAATTTATTTCATGTGCTTTAAAGAGTCCACTCTTCACTCCTCACCTATGTCCAGCTGTCACTGGCCGTGCGCTCAGACTAATTGTTCAGTCAGTACTGGAGTAGGTCTCCAGCATACTTTATAGTTGGCCCTTCAGTTTAAGTGTTATAGTTCAGCTTGTCCATGAACATTTATCACACACTTACTTGTAAGATGTTGAAATATATTATAAAACAATATAACTGTTGAAAACAGAAATTTTGGTAAATCAACATGGACTTGGGATGTTGCACCAAACTTCCATTTCAGACTCCTCTCCAGGGATTTCAAATTCAAAATTTAATAGTCAGGAAAACTCAATGACAGTAATTATAAATTTGTTTTATGTATATATTTGGGTAGCTATAATTTTTGTGTCAAAAAAGTTTTATTTTACTTTTACAATTTGTGGTCTCACATATTTTTTTATATTATTGAATTTCTTATAGTTATCTTTTGTTCCATGATAAATAAGGGAGGGGGAAGTAGGAGGGGGGTAAAAATATATTACGGTTTTTATATTATTACAGTAGAGGAGTCATAAATGATGAAACATTTTATCACGTAATTAATGTAAGCTCACCTTGATGATAATTAAAAGTAAATAAATCCAAACAAAGACTAGATTTTATTAAAAATTATTTATGTGAAAAGATTAGTAAATAGATTTTATGGACTAAAATCAGAATATTTGTAAAAATTTTGGGGAAATAAAAATTGTTTTCAGTTTTAAATAAGTTTTCTTAGTATTAAAAATTATAAACATTTTCCAAAGACAGCATTCATTTAATACTCTGTTATACATATGTATAATCACAAGACAACACTCCAACATATTTCATATAACATTATACTTAATAATATATTTAATTCTTCTTTTTTTACAAAGCAAACGCTATAAGTTCTCCAATATTTTTATTGAATACACATAAGAATGAAATAAATGTTTCATTTGCAATGATCATGTTTTTATTATGATTGCAATATTTATAGTTTAATCTAAAATTAAAACTCACTGATGGTTTATAACATTCAATGTTAATGTTATTAGAAGATAATTTAAAGTATATTAAGTTTCACGTTTTATTAAATGTTGAGTTTAACTAATATTTTGTGGTTGTTGGTATATTATGTTATCTTATTATGTAAGTGTTTTTATGATAAGTAAGTAATCACTTCATATGACGTTTTGACTCTGTAATTAAATTAAAAAAATGTTGTAATGCAATGAAGTTAAGTCTGTTTAGTACTGTCTACCATTTAACCAAAATATCAATTAATTATTGGTCCTGTCAGGTAACTATAATGCTTTTTATCTTACATTTATTCAGATGACTATCTCCTATCTTCTAATTAATAAATAACATACTAAAGCTTGTTATTTATTATTATACTTAATATTGTTAGACATGTTTTAATTCATATTAAAATAAAAATGGTTTGTTATTTTAAAATTACATTAAAGCAACTATTTCATAAGATAGTAACATCAATTATGTTAGGGCAAGAGTAATCAGATCAACCAACAAAAACTATACTTTTTAGACATATTTTTCTTTTCTTGGTTAGCAACATTTTTCTTCCTGACTAATGAAAAAGTGACTGTCATGTGACGTGATTACTAATTAAAAGTGCAATTTGTTTTATGTGCATAATCCATGTTAACTTACCGATGTTATGAAGAAAATAATAAAAACCTTTCTTACTCAAATGTTACTATTCTATTACTTACAGGTACCTTCATAAATGTCCCGAGTTAGGTACAGTACCACTGTACGTGTAGGGGCGGGTGGGAGGGTCAATACCACTGTACGTGTAAGGGCGGGTGGGTGGGTCAGTACCACTGTACGTGTAGGGGTGGGTGGGTGGGTCAGTACCACTGTACGTGTAGGGGCGGGTGGGTGGGCCAGTACCACTGTACATGTAGGGGCAGGTGGGTGGGTCAGTACCACTGTACGTGTAGGGACGGGTGAGTAAACGCAACAAACATACGTGAGGTCAAATTTGATAATTAAACTATTCTTGTCATGCCGTTTTGGGATAATCTGATGGTGTCAAAATTAAGATTGTTACGATTTGATATATTCATACTGTACCGATTGCATGGAAAAAATTTAACAATCAAGGTAACTAAAGTTTCTTGTAAATGTTTACAAAATAACTGACTCTGGTTAGCTTGTCCTCTAATATTCCTTAACTTTATACACTATATGAATTCATAAATTATTGCAGTTATTTAACTTATTACAAATTTATTAGTCAAATTGATCCAAATCTCCCTGAAATTCCCTTATTACCCAATGTTAATTTCACCTATAGAACTTAAAAATTTGGATGCAAAACTTTTGATAAAGCAAAATTTTTATTGTTTGGAACAATATTTTATACCTCTTAGCTTGAATTTGGAACTATGAAAACCTCTACAAGTCGGAAGTTTCAACCGCTCCACCCTTTATAACTCAAAGTTTAACCCTTTGAGGACAAAAGAAAAAAGTGCTGTCTTTTTATTTTCCTCACTTTTTAAGTGCGACATGTTAAAAATATTTAGGCTGAACCTTTGGAGATACGCAAGTCTTTATAAATTTATTTATAAAATCGGTTCTAATAAAAATACAAGGGTACTTCTCTGTCCAGAATGTTTGTAATTAAGTACTTATCAGAATAAATGTCCAAAAAGTAATTTTATAATTTTTAAATATTTATATTTTGTTTAAAATATTTATTTATTATTTTTTACACTTACGGCTCATAAACAAAAAATATATTACGTATGGGAAACTGTGTTATTGAAGTCTAAACTTAATCACCTACAAACAGAAAAAATGATAACAATCAGATTGAAAATAAGAAAATTATAACATGAAATATTTTGTTAATACTGTCAGATTTGTCTGTTAAAATTAACTCTCTGTCTATTATTGTCAGTTATTTTCATTGACGTTATATTTCAACAGCTGGCTCCAGACGTCAAAAATAACATTCTTGAACGTCTTCGTATCATCCCAAAGACGTACAAGTTATCATAAGTGGTAAATTGGATGTTATAGGTAACAAAATTCGAATGACGGGATATCGTCATTCGGTCCACAATGTGAAATAATGACCATATTTCGTCTTTCGGTCCTCAAGGGAAAAAACGTAAATGACGAAATTTAGTCATTCAGCCTCCAAAGGGTTAAGATAGAGAACCTCAATAAATCTGAACCCTTTGCCAAATAATATAAGTAGTAACTTATGTTACCCAGTAAGCGACTAAACTTTCATGATGTGACTTGAATTCGTCCCACCCCCTCGCCATTGGCTGTAATTCATCTGTTTGCTACCATGCTTTTTGCTACATTACCCTTTGCTACAAGTGTTTGTGTACATTACCTTCCTGTTATGAATTACACTGTTATGATATCTATTTCTAATCTAGATTCCAATTTGGATTATGCTGAATTTCATGGTAAGCAATAAAAAATAAATGATTTTTTTAAGAGTACTTAATACAGAACTTCAGTATTTAGAGTATGTGATTACAGTATTAGAACAATTTAGACAAATATATAAACCTTTGAGCCCTCTGTAACTAGAAGTCGGTGATTTTTACCCTTTCGTACTCAAACTTTGTTTACTTGAAATATTCCATTGCTGGAATTTTTTCCCATTCTTCAAGTTCGAGTTATCAAAGTTCCACTGTAGCAATAAAACACTCTGAACTCTTTGTTGTTTTATTATAACAAAACTTGCAATAGTAAATGACAGCCAAGTTTTGATAGTGATGCAAACAAGGAAAAACCTATATAACATAGATCAGAGAAACAACTGACATACAGATGTGATATTATGCCCCGAGCTCACCAGGAATGTGGAAATGTCTCCTTCAAGGGCAAAGGATCATGGATGTCAGAGAGTTACTTTGTCCATTACTACACTCATCCTTACAGGGAATGTTATTCCAAACATACAATGTGACGTTGAAAATGACACTGTACACAGCATTGTGCACTCATTGGTTTTCGAGTAAGCAAATTATATAAAAAACACAATGTCTATATAGATTTTTATTGTGAGTATGGTGTTGTCTACATTTACCGTATTTATAGAGTTGTTTATGTTATGATGGTCATGTTCATGTACAATGATTTGTACATTATTAATAGCATGAGTAAGATCATTAATTTATACACTCCATAACTACTTGTGAGTAAGCTGAATGAGAAAAGTGGTTAAATGTATATTTGTACCTATTCTACAATATCCTTTATATTGGTAACATTTATTCAAATTAATTACAAACATCACAAATAGTACTTTACACAAATCTGACTGATATTTTGTATTATTTTTAACCAACTTGTAATATTATAATCTATTTACAACCAATAAATAAAAAAACTCATTTGATTTTGATTTCTATATAAAAATAAGTAGAGAATACTCTTAAAATCAGTGATACGTTCTGATTACTCTCAATAGCTCACAGAGTCAACTCGTCTTCAAACCAACAATATAAACATCGTAGATGTCATACGATAGCTGAGGTTAGTAGAATGCCTGCCACTAGCGAATGCAATATAGGAGCTGTATACATACTGCTTACTCTCAATAACTCACAGCGTCCACTTGTCTTACCACATCAATGATACAAGAATTGTATATGTCTAACAATAACTGTGAGGTCTGTAGAATGTCTGCTACCAAACAATGCAATACAACTGCTGTATTCTTACTGCCTACCGTCAATTCCCACGGCTTCCTTTTATCTTACCAAACCAACAGTATAAGCTTTGTAGATGTTATACAATAACTTTCAGGTGAGTAGACTACCTGCCACTAGAGAATGCAATGTAGATGCTGTATACATATTGCCTACTCTTAACACCTCACATCGTCCACTTGTCTTACCAAACCAATGATTAAGTATTGTGGACGTCATACAATATCTGTGAGGTGAGTAGAACGTCTGTTCCAGAGAATGCAATATAGGTGCTGTGTACATACTGCTTCTCTTAATACCTCATGGCAATCACTTATCCTACCCAGACAATGATTTAAATATTACAGATGTCATAAGATAACTGTGAGGTGAGTAGAATGCCTGCCAATAGAGAATGCAATATAGGTGCTGTATACATACTGCTTCTCTTAATACCTCACGGCAATCACTTATCCTACCCAGACAATGATTTAAATATTACAGATGTCATAAGATAATTGTGAGGTGAGTAGAGTGCCTGCCAATAGAGAATGCAATTTAGGTGATGTATACATACTGCTTCTCTTAATACCTCACGGCAATCACTTATCCTACCCAGACAATGATTTAAATATTACAGATGTCATAAGATAACTGTGAGGTGAGTAGAATGCCTGGCAATAGAGAATGAATATAGGTACTGTATACATACTGCTTCTCTTAAGCTTCTCTTAATACCTCACGGCAATCACTTATCCTACCCAGACAATTATTTAAATATTACAGATGTCATAAGATAACTGTGAGGTGAGTAGAATGCCTGCCAATAGAGAATGCAATGTGGATGTTGTACACATAATGCCTACTCTTAATACCTCACGGCAATCACTTATCCTACCCAGACAATTATTTAAATATTACAGATGTCATAAGATAATTGTGAGGTGAGTAGAATGCCTGCCAATAGAGAATGCAATGTGGATGTTGTACACATAATGCCTACTCTTAATACCTCACGGCAATCACTTATCCTACCCAGACAATTATTTAAATATTACAGATGTCATAAGATAACTGTGAGGTGAGTAGAATGCCTGCCAATAGAGAATGCAATGTGGATGTTGTACACATAATGCCTACTCTTAATACCTCATGGCAATCACTTATCCTACCCAGACAATTATTTAAATATTACAGATGTCATAAGATGACTGTGAGGTGAGTAGAATGCCTGCCAATAGAGAATGCAATGTGGATATTGTACACATAATGCCTACTCTCAATACCTCACAGCATCCAAAATTTCTACCCAGAGAGTGATTTAAGCATTTTAGATGTCATACGATAATTGTGAGCTAAGTTGAACGCCTGACACTAGAGAATTCAATGTTGATGCTGTACTCATAATACCTACTCTCGATATCTTACTATTATATTTTAAGAATAACTAAATGAGACATTTTACTAACTTCAATGTTTATTTTCAAAACATAATTAAAGTAATAATAAACATGTTTTTATCAAAACATCTGTACATTATTTTACTTAAATACCACACTTTTCCCTTCTTGACAAGTTGCTATTCCCTTTCTAGAGTTGCAGCTCCTCCTCCATCATCAATAGCACCTTCTCTACATCTTAGCTGATCTGAGAGTATCCTTTTAAGGATTCCGCCACACTTTACTTCATATGAGTATGGACCATTTTGTTTCTTGACTGTGTCTTCGGTCTATCCAGGTTTTGTTTCATTTTTACTCATACTTCTTCCTCCTCATCAAAATACCTACCTTGTCTTTTTCCATCTTTTGCAACTTGTTTCCTTTGATTCCATTCAATTTTCCTTCTTAAGTTTGGTGTTATGTTGTCTAATATTGTTTGCATTCGCCGTCCTAAAAATAACTCAGCTGGTGACACTTCCGTTGTTTTATGCGGTGAATTTCTATAGCTGAATAATACATTTTGCTTAATCCATAATGGATCCCTAATCTCTTTTTTAGTGGAATAGTATCATCTTTTTAAGATCTTGATCAGTCTTTCTACCATACCGTTGCTTCTTTGGTGATAAGGAATCACTTTGATATGCCTAATAGAATTCTTTAAAAAAAGTTTCTATCTCATATGAGGTAAATTGTGAACCATTATCAGTCACAATTTCAGACGGAATCCCATATTTGCTGAACCAACTCCGCAAACGTTGAATAATAGACATAGATGTTGTCCTATGAAGGCATTCAACCTCAGCCCACTTTGATCAATTCCAACGAGCCAAGTTGCACCATCCACAGGTCCTGCAAGATCGAGGTGCACTCTTTCCCATACTTTGTCTGGGATATTCCAAGGGTACACAGGCACCTCCTCTATGTTTTCTCAGTTTTCTTGTCAGGCAACACATCTTTTTACAAGGAGTTCAATGTTCACATCAATCTGAGGCCACCACACGTAATATTGTGCTATCGATCTCATTGAAAATATTCCTGGGTGACCACAATTATACTTAAGATTTTAGACCTCATCTTCTTTGGTATTATAACTCTTCCAGCAGAATACCATATTCTATGGTCAGTTCATCCTTCTTTTGCTTGTAGGATTTTAACATTGGGTGAGAGTTTTCAGGCCATGAATTTGCCATGGAACATTTTACCATTCTCAGTTCATCATCTAATCAAGTTTCTCTTTTCAGTTTTTTCAAAGATAAAATCGTCTCTATTTTTTCAACATTAAGACATTTAATGTTATCATCTGGAATATTACATTTAGTGGGAAGTTTCGAAAGAACATCTGCACAGACATTTTCTTCTCCTTTTCTGTATTCAATATCGTAATCATACTAAGAGATTTCAATAGCCCATCTCACAAGCCTATTGTTAACTACTTTAGGAAGGTCTCTACAGTTTCCAAATATCCGTTGAAGAGGTTTATAGTCTGTTACCAATATGAAGTGTCGTCCGTATATATATATATATATATATATTGATGAAATTTTCGTATGCCAAATAATATTGCTAGTGCTTCTCGGTCAATATTAGCATTTCTTTTCTCTGTGGGAGTCAATGTCTTTGTAACAAAGGCTAGTGGCTTCTCTTTCCATAGTTTAACCTGTGCATCAAAACACACCCTAAACCATCTTCTGACGTATTGCATACTGACACTACTACTTTCGATTCGTCGTAAGGAATCACAGTATAATTGCTTGAGAGAATGGATTTTACTTTTTGAAAACATGACTCTTCATTACTAGTCCACTTCCATTTTGACTTGGTACCTGTTAGTTTATGAAGATCTGAACATAGAGCATGTAGCTTTGGTATGAATTTCTCATAGTAATTTATTGATCCCACAAATAATTGCAATTGCTTGATGTTGGTGTGTTTTTGATTGCCTTGTCCTTATCCTCCGTTGGATGTATACCACTTTCGTCAATTTCATGGCCTAAATACTTTACAGACTTCTGAAAAAATTTACATTTTTCTTTTTTAGCTTTTAGTCCAACATTCATTAATCTTTCAGAACTTCCGTTAAGTTTTTCACGTGTTCATTTCGATCCTTCCCTGTTATGATTATATCATATAACAGTACACCAACTTGAGGCAAATTACTAAGTAGTAGGTCCATATACCATTGAAAAATTTCAGGACTAGCTTATACCCCAAAAGGCAATCTTTTGTATCTACAGTAACTGTTGTGTGTGGCTATTACCAGATATTTCCTGTGCTCTTCTTTCACTTTCAACTTTAATAATTGATTTAAAATAAGCATCTTTTAAACCAATGATTGAATATTCTTTTACACCAGATGACTTATTTGGAAGTTCTGCAAATGTGGGTAGTAATGTTGACTCCAAAATTATGGTTGGGTTTAAAGTCACCCGAAAATCTCCGAAAATGTTTACACCTCCATCGGGCTTTTCTATATTCACTGTAGGATTTGCCCATTCTATAGGCGTTTCTGCAGGATCAATTTTCTCCAGTACATCTGCTTTAACCAATCTATCTAGTTCCATTTCTATTATTTGTTTCGTTGGGAATGGAACTCTTCGTGCTGGGAAACGTTTAGGCTCAGCATCTCTTTTATATGTATTTTTCCTCATATCCCTTATTGTTCTGAACTTATCAGAAAACACTTCCCAAAAGTCCTTCAGTATGTCATCAGTCTGTATACATGGTAAAACTGGTTATTCTTTGACTTTAGAATTAATAAAGTTGAGCTTTGAAACTGTTACATGTGACAGCAATTTCATCTTAAAGGAGAACATCCAAGGTAATCCAAACATTGACTTCTCATTTCCATTAATTACAGCCACTCTTAAGATTTTTATTTCGTTACCTACATCCACATTAACATATTACTCTCTCAGAATATCGAGTGTGTTATTTTATTTCCATAAGCTATGAAAGTGGAACTACATTTTTTTTAGTTCTGGTAATCCAATCTTTTTCCACAAAGGCCATCCAATCAGTGATGCCCATGCTCCTGAGTCAACTTCCATGACAGTCTCAACACCATTTAGCTTAACTTTAATCTGAGCTCTTGGTAGTATTCTTTGTTTTTGTAAGACATTCACATTTATTGTACCACTATGTTCCTCCTTTGAAATTGTATATTCCTGTTCTAAATGTCATACTTTTCTGAAATTGCATTTTCTTGAAAAATGTCCCATCTTACCACAGTTATAACACTTACATTGTCTTGCAGGACATTTATCATTGCTATGTGAATTTACACATCTAAAACGTTGTTCTCTTGTTGAAAAGCTTACGCAGGGATGAACGTGAGAGGTACTTGGATGATTAAAATTACTTTTCTTGGTAATTTTTTGTACTAGAGCACTATCAGTATCTTCCTCAAATATTTCAGTTCTTGCGCTATCCATGGGTTCTGCCAGTTCTAATAGTTATTGAAGAGTTAGCTGAGAGCCATCATAATTAATCCATCAGGCCATCTCTGTCTGATCTCGATTTTAAATTTAGGAAAATCTACACTACTTGCAAACCTATCTCTTATCCTCTCTTCAAAATTTCCTGTGTATTTGCACAGCCATCCAAGCTTTTTCAACCGTATCACAAAGTTAGAGAAGTTTTCTCCTGCTTCTCTTTTACATTTTTCAAAATCTAGTCTTAACAGTAAATACCGTTTTTTTAGGCTTGTAAACAGATTTGAAAGCAGCAATAAAGTCATCCAAAGAACACTTAAACACCTTTTTTAGGGATAAGAAAACGTCTTACCTTTTTTAATGATGTTGGGCCCACGTAAGCCAGTAAGAGGTATCTTCGTGCTTCCTCAGCTTGTTGAGTTTCATCTTCTAATCCTTTATACTGACACAAATGAAGAAAATTTAACTCATAATCTTTCCAGTTGGATGTTTCATCATAAGGTTCATCATAACTTCCCCACTCTTTTAATCATATCATTCTTATTCTCATCAAATTCTACACGTTTTTTTTTATTCATCGTCGCAAATCTCGTCGTCAATATTATATTGAAAGAATAACTAAATGAGACAATTTACTAACTTCAATGTTTATTTTCAAAACATCATCAAAGTAATAACTAACATATATTTTTGTCAAATCATCTGTATATTATTTTACTTAAATACCTCACTTACGGTGTCCAAAATTCCTACCCATAGAGTGATTTAAGCATTGTATATACTCTCAATACCGCAAGGCGTCCACTTGTCTTACCAAACCAATGATGTAAGCATTGTTGTTGTCATACCATAACTATGAGGTGAGCAGAACCCCTCCCACCCGAGAATGCAATATAAGTACTGTATATATATTGCATACTCTCAATACCGCACAGCGTCCTCTTGTCTTACCAAACCAATGATGTAAGCATTGTTGTTGTCATACCTGAACTGTGAGGTGAGCAGAACGCCTGCTACCCGAGAATGCGATATAGGTAATGTATATATATATATTGAATACTCTCAATACCACATGGCGTCCACTTGTCTTACCAAACCAATGATGTAAGCATTGTTGTTGTCATACCTTAACTGTGAGGTGAGCAGAACGCCTACCACCCGAGAATGCAATATAGGTACTTTTTATATACATATTGCCTACTCTCAATACCGCACGGCGTCCACTTGTCTTACCAAACCAATGATGTAAGCATTGTTGTTGTCATATTGTAACTATGAGATGAGCAGAACGCCTGCCACCCGAGAATGCAATATAGGTACATTTTATATATATATTTCCTACTCTCAATACCGCACGGCGTCCACTCGTCTTACCAAACCAATTATGTAAGCATTGTAGATGTCATACCATAACTGTGAGGTGAGCAGAATGCCTACCACCCGAGAATGCAATATAGGTACTGTGTATATAAATTGCCTACTCTCAATACCGCACGGCGTCCACTCGTCTTACCAAACCAATGATGTAAGCATTGTTGTTGCTGTCATACTGTAACTGTGAGGTGAGCAGAACGCCTGCCACCCGAGAATGAAATATAGGTACTGTGTATATATATATATATTGCCTACCTCAATACTGCACGGCGTCCACTCGTCTTACCAAACCAATTATGTAAGCATTGTTGTTGTCATACCGTAACTGTGAGGTGAGCAGAACGCCTACCACCCGAGAATGCAATATAGGTACTGTGTATATAAATTGCCTACTCTCAATACCGCACGGCGTCCACTTGTCTTACCAAACCAATGAAGTAAGCATTGTTGTTGTCATACTGTAACTGTGAGGTGAGCAGAACGCCTGCCACCCGAGAATGCAATATAGGTACTGTGTATATATATCACGGCGTCCACTTGTCTTACCAAACCAATGAAGTAAGCATTGTTGTTGTCATACTGTAACTGTGAGGTGAGCAGAACGCCTGCCACCCGAGAATGCAATATAGGTACTGTGTATATATATATATATATATATATATATATATATATATATATATATATATATATATATATATATATATATATATATATATATATTGCCTACCTCAATACCGCACGGCGTCCACTCGTCTTACCAAACCAATTATGTAAGCATTGTAGTCATACCGTAACTGTGAGGTGAGCAGAACGCCTGCCACCCGAGAATGCAATATAGGTACTGTGTATATATATATTGCCTACTCTCAATACCGCACGGCGTCCACTTGTCTTACCAAACCAATGATGTAAGCATTGTTGTTGTCATACCGTAACTGTGAGGTGAGCAGAACGCCTGCCACCCGAGAATGCAATATAGGTACTGTGTATATATATATTGCCTACTCTCAATACCGCACGGCGTCCACTTGTCTTACCAAACCAATGATGTAAGCATTGTTGTTGTCATACCGTAACTGTGAGGTGAGCAGAACGCCTGCCACCCGAGAATGCAATATTCAATTCAATTCAAAAGAAATTTATTTCACACACATCTTGTATAATACAATAAGGTATACAAAGCAAACACAATTTGGTATGATAAACTTAAAAATAAAAATAACAAACATCTGTGAAATAAAGTAGGGATCCCAAAGGCCTAGCCTATAGTGGGATTTCTTTCACTTTGAATAATTAAAATAAAACTAGGAGTGACAGTGCCAACTACTTATATAAAACATAATTGTATAATTAATCATAAACACTCTTGACTGTAAAATGTAAACAATGATGTTCCACAATCACAATTAACTTACTATAGAAATGAAATGAAAGACTAAATACTTGATTAAATTCCATTGTTAAGCAGTCAGAACCCTTCCAAATACGATTAAAATATATTTCTTAAGTTAATTTTGTATTTTAATAAAGTGTTCAACATCAGTTAAAGAAAACAAAAATTCTTTTAGCGTATTTAAAAATTTGTTTATATTGAGTAGATGGATTTCCCCTAATTGCTTCGCAACTAGATTGTATATTCTAGGAGCAATACAAGTATAAAACTGCTGGAAGCATGTCAAATTGGATTTTGGAATTTCTAGGTTTTTCCTTCTCAGATCATATATCGGTGATACGCCAAAAAAACAAGTTGAACTTCTTATAAAAAAGATTTTTAAAACTTTATAAATGTACAAATGTCTAATTGGAAGTACTTTAAGATTTACGAAAATTGGCCAAGAATGACTTGTCCTGCAGGAAAAGGTTACAATGCGTAAAAAGGATTTCTGAAGGATTGAGATAGGATATAACGCTGAAACATATGTCCCTCCCCAACATGTCAGACCATAGCTCAGTTTAGATCCAATCAAAGCATTATAAACACTGAGTAATACTTTATTAGGGCAATAGTCTCTTAATAAATAGAAACATCTAACACTTCGCAACAATTCATTTTTTAGTTTCTTTATGTGCCCCTTCCATGATAGATTAGAATCAATTACTAGTCCCAAATATTTTATTTGTTCAACTACACCTATTTCTAGACAGTTGCAATTTGTGATGTTCATGCAATCAATTTCATGATACCTCAGGGGGTTCTTAAATCGCTTTTCCAATCTCAGGCTGAATATCATATACTTTGTTTTTTCACTTAAAACCATAAAATTGTTTTCAAACCAACAACGCAAAAATCTAATGTCTTGCTGCATGTGTTCATACATAGTTTCTAAATCATCACATTCATATGTCAAGGCCGTGTCGTCTGCAAATGCTGTTATGTTCCCTTTTAAATTTCCGTTACACAGGTCATTGACGTAGATTAAAAATAGTATTGGGCCAAGTACTGATCTCTTTGGCACTCCATACTTGACACTACCCAATTCACTACAAACTGCTCCTACTCTAACGTATTGTTTTCTGTCCTGTATGTAGCTTTTAAACCATTTTAAAGGCAATCCTCTGATCCCGCACTGCCATAACTTGGTGAATAATATTTCAAGATCTACAGTATCAAATGCTTTCTTTATGTCAATAAACAGAGCAGCACATTGTTTACCCTTATTCAAACTTTTATATATGTGTTCCATAAAATTAAGCAACGCATCTTCCGTGCTCAGACTTACTCTAAAGCCAAATTGTTTATTACTAAAAAAGCCAGTTTTATGCAAATAATTTAAGATTCTATGTTTTACTATTTTCTCTAGTAATTTAGAGAACACAGACAATAAGGATATTGGTCTATAGCAGTTTGTATGTTTTTTATTTCCTGATTTGAAGATAGGGATAACAACAGCTGTCTTAAGACACTTTGGAAATTCACCTTCCTCGATGCTTTTATTAAATAGATGTACCAGTATCGGAGTAATGTTAATAGCAATCTTTTTCACTAGGCCTGAATTTATATTATCAGCCCCTGGAGATTTACCATTTCTAAGTCCCTTTATAAGATCTTCTACTTCCTGCTCACTTGTTGGAGTCATAAATATTGATGTTACAGATTGCGTAATTGGAAATGTTTGACGCCATGATTGGTCGTGTTTATTTACGGTTATTGTTTCCCTCATTTTGCCTGCGACACCCAAGAAAAAAATGTTAAACTCTTGTGCTACAATGTTTTTGTCAGTTATGATGTTGTTTTCTTTCTCGACTTCACAAATTTCCTCTACAACTTTCCGTTCTCCTATTATGTCATTTACAATCCTCCATTGAGCAAGTGTATCCCCCGAGCAGTTTGCAAACTTACTCATGTAATAGTTTTCTTTTGTCCTTCTCAATTCAATATTCAGTTTATTTCGAAAACATCTATAATAGTCCTTTAATTTGTCATTATGCGGTCTCGCTCTCATTAGATTATATATCTTTTTCCGTTTGTTTATACCCCTGCATAAACGATCATTGATCCAAGGAGTCAGTTTAATCGTTTTTGTGTTAATTTGAACTTTATTTTCTATAGTTGTCTCCATGGCAGCATTTAGTTTCTTCAAGAATACATCAAAGGCATCAGACACAGAGCTAATGCTATATACCAGAGTCCAATCCATGGCTGTAAGGATGTTGTTTAACTTATCAATGTTTATTTTCTCTCACTCATCATTAAAACTTATCTCCGATTTTTTTATATTTTATATTTTTACTACCACCATTGAATGATCAGTAATTCCAATATGTAATACTTCAGTTTCATATTTCATTGCCATATTATTTTTTCCAAATCTTAAGAAGCAATGGTCAAGGCAGCTAGTTCCTCTCGTCGGTTGTTTGATTAGACAGTTCATCCCGTGGCCAACCAGAATGCTTAAGTATTCATCAACAACACTGTTATCAGTTAATATATCGCAATTTATGTCTCCAGTGTAAATTAGATTTTCCCCTTTGCAGTTTGTTATCAGATGGTCCATATCAGTAAGATATTGCGCTATCGGGACACCGTGCAGCCTGTACACTGCTAGGAGGACAAAGGCAACGTTATCAGTGTGACAGGTGAGTAGGAGACAGTCAGCTGATTGTATGTCTGTATGTCCGGCCACGCCGCTACACCGGTAGCAGTCCCTCACGAACACTGCCACGCCTCCCGCCCTATAATTGTCGTTACAATTAAAAAATGAACTGTACCCTTCAATTTTAAAGTGATGAATTTCGCTACTCATTATCCAAATTTCTGTTAAAACAACAACATCCGGCTTGCGCTTTAATGTACTTAATTCCGCTAAAAATAAGTGAAAATTCTCCCTTAGACTTCTTATGTTTTGATTAAATATGAGAAACAAGTCGTCTTTAACTGCTATGAACCTATCAGTGTTCAAAATAAGATCCAATTAAATGTATGATTGGATTAATACATATGATTAAATGTATAATACGGCGTCCACTTGTCTTACCAAACCAATGATGTAAGTATTGTTGTTGTCATACCGTAACTATGAGGTGAGCAGAACGCCTACCACCCGAGAATGCAATATAGGTACTGTGTATGTATATTGCCTACTCTCAATACCACACGGCGTCCACTTGTCTTACCAAACCAATTATTTAAGCATTGTTGTTGTCATACCATAACTGTGAGGTGAGCAGAACGCCTGCTACCCGAGAATGCAATATAGGTACTGTGTATGTATATTGCCTACTGTCAATACCACACGGCGTCTACTTGTCTTACCAAACCAATTATGTAAGTATTGTTGTTGTCGTACCGTAACTGTGAGGTGAGCAGAACGCCTGCCACCCGAGAATGCAATATAGGTACTATATATATATATTGCCTACTCTCAATACCGCACGGCGTCCACTTGTCTTACCAAACCAATTATATAAGCATTGTAGATGTCATACCATAACTATGAGGTGAGCAGAACGCCTGCTACCCGAGAATGCAATATAGGTACTGTATATATATTGCCTACTCTCAATACCGCACGGAGTCCACTTGTCTTACCAAACCAATTATGTAAGCATTGTTGTTGTCATACTGTACCTTTGAGGTGAGCAGAACGCCTGCCACCCGAGAATGCAATATAGGTACTGTGTCTTTGCCTACTCTCAATACCGCACGGCGTCCAGTAGTGAATATGTAAGTAGCACATTTTACTTTCCTTAACAAAATGTTTTCGTTTCCTATGTTAAAAGTGTTTCTGTTTGATCAATTGTAATTTTTCTTCTTATATTGTTTATATTAAATAGTAAAAAAATTAATATAAAATTTGAAAACAGTTTATTAACTTTTAGCCAATTACCGGCTAACATATTATCTGTGTAAAAATATTATGCTCAACGTTGTCCAACTTCTGACTGCTCGAAGAATCGAAACCTTTTTACTATACTGTCCAAATATCGTTTGCTTGGAAAGGATTGGCATATTTTAACAAGTCCTGACTGTTATATATCTCTTACAAATACATAATTACACCGATTTTATCATAACAATTGGTTAACTGTTATGTAAATAAAGGTCGTATCTCCAACTGTATATATTTTCGTCATAATAAACAAATAATTAAAATACACCTATTATTAGTTACGATTCTTGCGAGAGCACTGTAACACAATCCTTTTGGTAATGCTTGCGAGAGCACTGTAACACAATCCTTTTGGTAATGCTTGCGAGAGCACTGTAACACAATCCTTTTGGTAATGCTTGCGAGAGCACTGTAACACAATCCTTTTGGTAATGCTTGCGAGAGCACTGTAACACAATCCTTTTGGTAATGCTTGCGAGAGCACTGTAACACAATCCTTTTGGTAATGCTTGCGAGAGCACTGTAACACAATCCTTTTGGTAATGCTTGCGAGAGCACTGTAACACAATCCTTTTGGTAATGCTTGCGAGAGCACTGTAACACAATCCTTTTGGTAATGCTTGTGAGAGCACTGTAACACAATCCTTTTGGTAATTCTTGCGAGAGCACTGTAACACAATCCTTTTGGTAATGCTTGCGAGAGCACTGTAACACAATCCTTTTGGTAATTCTTGCGAGAGCACTGTAACACAATCCTTTTGGTAATGCTTGCGAGAGCACTGTAACACAATCCTTTTGGTAATTCTTGCGAGAGCACTGTAACACAATCCTTTTGGTAATTCTTGCGAGAGCACTGTAACACAATCCTTTTGGTAATTCTTGCGAGAGCACTGTAACACAATCCTTTTGGTAATTCTTGCGAGAGCACTGTAACACAATCCTTTTGGTAATTCTTGCGAGAGCACTGTAACACAATCCTTTTGGTAATGCTTGCGAGAGCACTGTAACACAATCCTTTTGGTAATGCTTGCGAGAGCACTGTAACACAATCCTTTTGGTAATGCCACAAAAATGTTGTCTTTTATAATGCAGGAAGACCGTTTTAAGATGAAAGTCCATAATTAATTTCAATTACTAAATTAAATCTTGTCTTAAGTCAGAACGATTGGTTTAATGCAGACATAACTCTTTTGATAAATCTACGTGAGATGTACTAGACTGGTAATACCATTGAGAATAAAATAATTACTTATCCTATATATTTTTTCCGGAGATTCTAGATCTCTGTTGTTAATCCTCATTAGAAACTCTGCCCAGTCTAATGATTACAGTCATTTTTAACGAATGTTCAAATCAATTGAAAAAAACTATTAAAAGTTGAAAAATATTTTTTAGCTTTAGCACTTTTAAAAACTTATTATTAATCTTAATATTTTTAATATATAAAAAGACAGCAAACTTAGATATAATTATTGATAAATACTCCAATATTTAGCGAAAACACTAAACACATTTTCTAAATGGTTTTAAATGTCTGAATGCGGTTTCCCATAGAAAGTTATTTAAGAACGTCTAATTACAATGGTTTAATACTGGGAACCGAAGGTGGGTCGGTGGGGTTGGGTGGTTGTGGGAGTCGGTGCGGGCGACCAGGGCAGCTCTGCACGGGGTGACTTGTTGCTCTGTCCGCTACGCAAATCCTGGACTGCTTCCTTACAAGGTGAGATTTAGTCATAACCGATACTTAATTACTGTTTAGTGTTAGTCAGTAGTATTTTTAAATCCTAACAATCGTTAGTGAAGGGAGGCCACGAGCCCTGTTGTCATTCATATTAATTGTTGGGGTGGTAGTTGTGTTACCTCGCTGAGACAGCTCCGGACAGCTCCTTACCTGTGATGGATGTGTCCTACTGTACCATGTCCGAGATACAGGCCGTGACCTGACCACACGAGGAAGGCATACTGAAGGCATCGATCCCCGCGCCCCTGCCCCTCCCTTCTAGGTCATACACGCATCTCAACTTTGACATTTTATCTCCCATGTCAATATTGGTAATAGACGTCATTTGCCTCCAACCATCAGGGTTTGCTGTGTGTCGTGGTACATTTTATGTCATAATATCGATTATGGATCATCATACAATCATTCAGAATTATGGAATTTTCCCTCAATAACTCGCCTAAAATTAATTTGTACGAAATGTAACTGAGTTGATTGCATAAATTAGCGACTATTTGTAAGTAGAGTGTAACTTTTGCAAAACTATATTTTGGGTGTTAATTATTTGCACAGGCATATTTTACAGCATACATAAAGCACTGAACTCATGCAAAGCATGGTGTCAAGTATACAGTACGATACTAATAAGCATGGTGAAGGGTAGATAAATTTATATATACATTGAGACACTTTATTTGAAATTGTGCTATTTCTTTGTTCAAAAGCGTAGCTTTAAAAGCTTCCACCTTTTTGATTCTTTTCCATCCACATGATCAAAAAGCCCTATCACTGAAATAATGAAACCTATATTGACAAATTTTAATGTTCTAAATTGAAAATTTATTTATCAAAAGTAAAGTATTTGAATGAATGTTTTATGAGGCTGATTTATCTTGGTCGATCACTACTAAAATGTGTTTTTCTTACAATAGTTGCAGGTATAACCCTGTTTAGTGCAAGGTTATTGAGTACAAAATAAAGACACAACGAAGGGCTTGTACAATTATATAGTCATTCTATCTACTACTTTAAATGTTTTTTTACGGTGGTATTGAGAAGGAAAATGTATAAGCCAACCAGTTTATTTTAAAAAGTTAAAACACTAAGTTAACGTGTATATTTTACCTTGGATTTCAATCTGGATACATTTTCATACAGTGTAGATAGATATGTGAATAAAGATTTAAAAATATTTCTTTCTCGATTATGCTAACAAAAAAGATATAAAAAAACTGTAAAGTTATTGTATACCAGTAACTTTACAATTATTTAGTCATCAAAGATTATAACACTAGATAAGGGTCGGTTTTAGTCAGCAAAGTTGCTTCATCGCACTTCCTTCTCAACCAAACTTTCCTTGTCACACATATTTTCTTTCGTAGCTAATTTGCATTTAAATACACGTGTACCCAAGCTTATTACAGTGTAGCTTTGATATTTAAATCCTTTTTGCAGGGATTGTAGTTTAAAAAAAAGTTGCTGATAAAGATTTTATAAATTAGTTGGGAACTGTGAAACTTTAAATCTACAGATTCTCACATACTCGTCCATGTATAGATCTGCCATAACTTGTCTTCATTACTCCACGTTGCCATACATTACAGAATCGTACATTTCATTTCACTTGCTGTTGTTAATTCTCATTTCTTAATATGAGCGCACATGTATCCCAGCTCTTTCTTTATCACTCACGGCTATTCTTGGTAATGTACATATGCATATATCCTACTCCCTACAAATCTGGTTATTCTTGGAGCTGTACTCGTCCATACATGTATCCACATACCATATCGTATCACACGGGGTTTTCTTGAAGCTGTACTCGTCCATACATGTATCCATATAATATGTCATATCACACGGTACCTTTATTGGTTCTGTACATATGCATATATCCTACTTCCTACCAATCTGGTTTTCTTAGAGCTGTATTCGTCCATACATGTATCCATATACTATGTCATATCACACGGTCTTTTCTTGGTTCTGTACATATGCATATATCCTACTTCCTACCAATCTGGTTTTCTTAGAGCTGTACTCGTCCATACATGTATCCATATACTATATCATATCACACGGGCTTTTCTTGGTGCTGTACTCGCCCATACATATGTCCACATACTATATCATACCACACGGGCTTTTCTTGGTGCTGTACTCGCTCATACATGTGTCCACATACTATCTCATACCACACGGGCTTTTCTTCGTGCTGTACTCGCCCATACATATGTCCACATACTATATCATACCACACGGGCTTTTCTTGGTGCTGTACTCGCCCATACATGTGTCCACATACTATCTCATACCACACGGGCTTTTCTTCGTGCTGTACTCATTCATACATATGTCCACATACTATATCATACCACATGGGCTTTTCTTCGTGCTGTACTCATCCATACATATGTCCACATACTATATCATACCACACGGTTTTTTTTTGGAGCTGTACTTGTCCATACATGTATCCACATACTATATCATACCACATGGGCTTTTCATGGTGTTGTACATGTGCACACGTGTATCCATATATTATTTCGTGTCATTTGCGGCTATTTCTCGGCGCTGTACACTTGTATACAAGTATCCACCCTTGTACATCCTACCACTTATCGCTTTTCTTGGTGCTGTACATGAATACACGTTTATCCATGTTCAATTACATGTCACTCAAATACATACCACCTTTTCATCGTTCTTTAAAATTTTATATATGTATCGTACTTCATATTACCAAAGGGTTTTCTTGGTGCTATGTGCCTACAAATATGAGCCCTTAAATAACTCGTGGCTATTTAACGGTGGCGTACACATGCTAGCCCATTTAATTTGACTCGTCACTTGCTTGTTTTGAGTTTATGTAGCATAATTGTACCATTTACATATTCTTTTCACTTATTTATGCATATTTATATGATATTTTCCATTTTATATTTCTGGATGCTCTATTCTAATACACTTTAATATCATTTATTCGTTGATAGAATTCACAATGTAAATAAACCTGGAAAATACCAGCGATAGGGTTTCATCAAGTCGTATATCACAAATGTTGCGATGTAACGGACTTCATATGTATAAAGCGCGATGTATTTGAAAACTAAATCAAACTTTATTGGGCGATATAACAAGCCACGCAGCCTAACGTTAAGATTGGACGTCTACAACACATGGTCCAGCTCAAAGGTAGGTTTTCACGGTAAGATTTAATTTAGGCATAATCCACTTCAGAAACTGATTCAAAAGTTAATGCTATTTAAAAAGTGAAAACATTTATATGGTGGACTATAAGTTAGTAGAATGGTCAGTATTTCAACAGCAAGTTGAATCAGTTAGAGAGCCCTCTTATTTTGGACGACATCACTGTTCACTGTGTAACCCCTCCCCCAACCCTTGTGGGACTTACTACATACATGCCCTAACTTAGTAAAGTATTGAGGGATTTATACTTTACCACGAAATTATAACACGCCAATATACAAATTCATTAAATATAAATTATGTACAACTGTGTGTTTATAGGGATTGCCGTCATGAAGGTATGACCATTGACCAGTCCCTTCATTCCACCTGAGTCGAAATAAAAGAACATCTCAAGTATAAATTTTAGCGAGCAAATTTTCTAATCAGTTTAAGAATAAAAAGTTAAACACAATGACTTATGATTTCTGAAAATGTCTTGCAATTGTTTGTGTGGTGACTTAGAGTGTATGTGTACAATTTAAATATGAGAAAAATAAACTTTAAATGGGATTATTTACTATACGATAGCCCCTGAATATGTGTGATGAGGCAAACTCTGCAGTACAGTCCTGTACTAAAATCACGTTCTACGCCGTTGCATTTCAAATGCAAATGAATGACCTTTTAATATTGGTATATTATGACATAATACATATCATTGGAATGAACTTAGGAATGAATTTAGGTATTTATTTGCAGCAGCATAGATCTGCAGTTGCTTGTAAAAAGAAAATTATGATAAGTTGCCTGCCCCTGAACCGCCACAGTAATTAAAATTGTTACAAATTCCAATACTGTATATTTCAAGAGTAAGAAATGGACCCCACCGACAAGTTTTTTGTAACTTGGTGGGGCCAAACAATTGTAAACAAATTATTAATAATAAATAAAAAAAAAAAAAAAACTGGCCGTTATATATTTTTGATACAAATTGCAGAGTACCAATAAAATATTTAAGATAGATTTAGAGTGTTAACAACGTTCTAAGTGTAGAAATACTGGGGTCTACTACTCCAACACTTAAAACGCAAAAAAAAAAAAAAAAAAACTTAGTAAAGAATATAACAAATCTATGGCTAACTGCAATCCACTTCATTAAGACATTCCCCCAGGAACACGCAGGCTTAAATATTCAGACATACGAGTATGCCTCGTACTTTTCTTGAAGAAGTTTTATTTTCATACTGTGCACATATATTTTCAGAATTTTCAGTATATTGTTTATTCGTCGGGAAAATTACCCAGAACAACGAGAAATTTATTTAAGACACAACGTTATATTTTATTTAACGTGCCTGAAAAATGACCAGTGCTGAACAGTTTTTGTACTGGAAGGAAAATAATCAACAAAAGGAAAAGCACATTAAATTTATGACGACCTTCTATTGTGGTTAACCGTCAAACCAAAGACCCAAAAGTGAACTAAAGCCACTTCTTACAATCGTCTTATATCACACAGAGTATTTCATATCACTGTATATTAGGTATTTATTAACATAGAGTAGGGAAATGTATAAACCTGTTTTTCAAATATTAGTTTCAATGATAATTTGTATCTTTGTGCAGTGTAGGCTACCTAAATTGCCACATTTATTTACATCATGTAAGCAATCACACAACGTTTTATAGATGTTATGAAAGAAGGGGAGGGGGTGTATCATCAGGGTGTGATTTTAAGTCCCATCTCGTATGAAATGGTGTGTGGAACTGCCGAGATCAATAGATGGCGACACCCTGCCTTGTCTCATTCATCTAGCATCCTCAATCGGGACCGCAGGCTTCCTATCTCACGTCGCACTTCAAAGTACATCTCCCTGTCATCACTTAATTACAAATAGACTAATGTAACCACGTGCAGTTTCAGCTTATTATTGTTTAGTTCTGCGTAACCAACGTACAAGTTTGTGCCTTATAGAGTTTTACTTACTATTGGTGACTATTTTTTATTAATTTTATTTTTTATTTTACATTCCAATGGCATTACACTAATTTACATGCAAGAATAATTTTAGATGGCTAGCGTTAAATAGCAAAGGAAATGTAAGAAACTAATAACTAACAAGAGTAACAAACAATCATAACAAAACCAGCAAGAATAGATAACATAACAAAACTACGATAGCAAAAAAATATAAATATACATATAATAAAATTATTTAATACTTTAAAACGTTAACATAACAAGAACGTTAATAACTAGCAACATAACAGAGAGTAATTAACAGTGCAAGTAAGGTCATAGAAGCAGTTGACACACTAATATGCAGCAATAATACGTGTAAGAATGATCCAGCCAACAAAATAGTAACAATTTACAAATGGAAATAATTTATAATCTACGAAAATGTAACAATGTAATAAAGTAATAATCCGAGCTACCAATTACAAATATATTAATAAATGAATACACGTACATCAACGAACATAAATTGTAGTCGAGAGTTTAAATTGAAGAAATAAGATTGAACAATTATTTGAAATTCCTTTCTTAAAAACAAATTTTATCTGAATATTAACAATAACAATCATATTTGAAGTATAAAAATATAGGACCTTGTCTAAAATGGGCTTCCTCGAGAAATCCCCATTTTTGTTATCTGCTCAATCACTTCTTCGTGTTCACAAGAATATAATTTGGGCTCATATATTTTATATAAGGAGGCTGAATATTGATCCTTTCATCAATTTTCAAGGAGAATAAGGTAACGTTAATTTTGACAATTTTAAATCACTCGAAATTCAAGTCTGTTTTTGGGTTTGATTTAAGTAAACGTCCAATTTTTTATGTAAACGTCAAACTAAGGGAGTTTTTTTAGTTTCTGAACATAAAATGTAATGACGGGAAAACTGTCTGAAATAGATAAAAACACTTTTTAAAAAACATAGTACATAATATCTTTATAAAATACGAGTAAATTCAAATGTTAAATTTGAAAACGCGTTTATAAACAACAAATTGCAAATTTAGAGGATGTATGAAATTTTTTCCATTAAAAGCACCTGTGCAAGATGCAACTGAGTGGTGGAAGTGAGATAAAGAACTACTCTTTTCCCACTGTGGTATTCCAATTAAAAATTGTTACAGCAACTAGGAGGGATTGGGCTGGCAGTGGAATAACAAGCTTCATCTACTACTTCATTAGCAGCTGTGACCATCGGTTGGTTTGAATAATACTAACGAATCAAGCTTAGAAAGATTAAATCAAATCAAAATTGGTATTCAAATAACAATTAATAATAACAATAACATAATGAATAATGTAAACAATAATTATTGGGAACTAAACAAACATGTACAGTTCATTACTGGTTTTTTTCAACTAAGTACTGGTATGGATGTTTAACACTTAAAGGTGGAAGTTAGCCACGCATTACGTTCTTAGAGAGAGACTATACTTTCTGAATGAATCATCAATTTGACCTCAGGTTTGCACCATTGTGTTTTACAAACAAAGACCTTTAAAATGAGGTGTAACTCGAAGTAGCCTTACATTTAAAACTTCTAAGACTTCCTTCATGTGCCATCCCCTGGCTATGCGAAAAACAAGTATAATATGTTTAAATATTCAGTACATAACCACAATATTACAATACATTTCTTTCAATAGTTTTAAAAATAAATAAATAACTTAATTCCAGACTTTTCATTACAGTTTTTTTCTTCAACTTAGCACTGGTTTAACACTTGAAGTTAGCCACGTATTACTTTCTTAGAGAGACTATATTTTCTGACTGGATCATCCTTTTGACCTCAGGTTTGTACAATTGTGTTTTACAATTGTAGAGACCTTTAAAATGATGTGTAACTCGAGGTAGCCTTACATTTAAAATTTTTAAGACTTCCTTCATGGGTCATCCTCTAGCTATGCGAAAAACAAGTAAAATATATCTAAATGTTCGGTACAGGGACATGTACATAACCACAAAGTTTCATTACATTTCTTTCAATAGTTTTAAAAATAAATAAATAAATCTATTCCAGACTTTTGCCCAACCCTGTACATAAAAAATACTGGATGGCACGATATGGAATGTAATATTATTTCATATTGTGGAAGGGAACAACACTCAAAAACTGTTTTTAAATTAAAAAATCAATTTATGTATCAAGAAAGAATAAACTAACTAAGAAAGTCACTGCTGTCTCGTTATGTGTAAATAAGATTTGAAATCCAACAATTTTTAGGATATTCGATGAAGAAGAAAGTATTGAACAGCTAACCCGTAAAAATACTCACCGACAAAGTAGATTGTCTAACCCAAAATAAAATGTGCTGATCCGAGGACCTGATCATTCCCGGGAACAACCAAATGAAACCATGTTCGTCTTTCTTCAACAAAAATGAATATGGTGCCATTCTGATTAGATATTGAACTTCTTCCTTTCATTCATTGGCCTCACCTCCGAGGCTCAATGTGGCTCAATACAATATTGAAATGTGGGATTTAGAACCAATGCTGTCGTGTACGAGCTTACCGTCGGTGAGATGGTGCGAAACGTAAAAGGGCGAACCGGTTCCTTTCAACTCACCAAACATAAGAGCTATCCAGAATAAATTAAGTGGCAGATCCCCTAAGTGCTTATGAATGTCCAACCAGTTCCATTTACTCTAAGATAGCTTTTGAATTACAAGTATTAGCATAGAATTTGAACTTAATTTTCTCTTTCCATTGAGTATCCAAGTGCGAAAATAATCTGAATATTTTCAATTTTGATTCAAAGTTAATTTTGAACTAAGAAAGGTTAAACTTGGTCAGTCAAAATTTGAAATAGTTTATGAACTTCACATTATTTTTCATTTTTAAACCCCTTTTTGAGTTTTTGAGTTAGTAAAGAAAGTCTTTTAACTTTCTTTATAAGTAACTAAAAGATTATAAAGTAATTTTAGAGGCCGTTTTAAATCTTCACTAAACTTTTAATAGTTAATATTTATTTTTCTAGTTCGTTATATTTAATATTAACGGGTGTTATATTTATCCCGTCGAGATGTATTTTTGTGGAGGGATTGGATTGTTCATTTTATTGGAAGTTTACATTTTTATTCTGTCCTTACTAATCAAAATTCAAACTCTGTCACAGACAAAGTGGGTGACTATCACGTCTAAGTATAACCGAGGAAGGAGTTTAAACTTGGTTAAATCATTACATCGTTTAAAAGAATTAATTGGTTTGGTATTTTAATTGGAAATTTATTGAATCTCGAGGTAACTATTTCAACTTTGAAGCACACGGAATATTGGAAGATTTATAATCATTGACTTCAAAAGCACTCAACTCAAATATGTAGAACGATTCTTAAATATATAAATTAGCAAATAATTTGTAACTATTCGTCTGAAGTTAACACTTATTTAATAGTTAAAAGGTAAGCCAAATGTTAACCACACTGTTTAAGGCGAACACCTGATCTGGATGCTGGAACATGAATTTAAGTGTTATATTGTATTAAATTAAAGTTTAGACGTTCTTATGTTTAAGTTCATAGTTACTCAAATTTAACGATAATTTTATTCATTTATTGAATTAGTAATCATTTTTTATAATTTGTATTTAGTTTTTTAATTAGCATAATACGTGTTTTACATATACAGTACAAGTAAACGTCACACAACACAAATGTATTACAAATAAGCACAATATGCACAAATATATTACAATACAAGTACAAAATGCACGAATCGATCACCATAATATTCGTGAATTTTGTACTTGTATTGTAATATATTTGTGCATTTTGTGCTTATTTGTAATAAATTTGTGCTGTGTGACGTTTACTTGTACTGGATTTGTATTTATAAAAATAGGCTTTCTAGATTATTACACAAACATTTGCCTCTATATGATTACAGATTTGGCATTAAACAAAACTACTCTCACTTTAAATACAAACTACAAACAATACAATAACAACAAATTCAACAACATGTAACATTGACGGTAATAATTATTTATGTTCCTTCACCTTGCAATCCAAAATAGAATGAAAATTAAAGTATTAGAATAGAATAGAAATATTTTATTGCGTAATTACAAAATACATTGTATTGCAATCGTCAATTAAGCTGCTTGATTAAATATCTAAAATTTTGTCCATTCATGCTACATCGAAATAACAGACATACATACAATTGTAACATGCACTCCAATTCTCATTTATTCTAAATTTTCCCACTCTAGCCTCTATGTCGGTCAGCCAATTATAAGGTCTCCCAACTATGTGCCATGAACTCGTCTGTACTGTAAAATGCTTTTGAAATCAATGCAGTTTTCAGACGAGCTTTAAATGCCTTGGGCATTGCGGCACTTTTAATCGAATTTGGTAACTTGTTGACAAACTGAACTCCTGCCTGTGAAGGCAATCGTTCGTAAGCTACCGTCCTGTGTCTGCCAGTACGGTAGTTTTCCCTACCTCTAGTGTTGTACGAGTGTATTTCGCTACCTCTTACGGGTTCGCATTTTGACATGAAAAACATTGATGTTTCCAAAATGTAGAGGCAGGGAAGCGTCAACAGTTTAAGATTTTTGAATGCTGGCCTGCACGACTCTCTCCATTGCAGTGTTGCAATTATTCGGACCGCTTTTTTCTGCAAGGTGAACATTCTATAAAAGTGAGTGCTTGCACAACCTCCCCATAAGACTACTCCGTAGGAAAGGTGTGGGTATATTATTCCATAATACGCCGTCATCAGTACCTGAGTTGGGCAGTATTTGGACAGCTGTCTCAAAACGTAAATTCCTGAAGACAGCTTTGAGCAGACATTGTCGACGTGAATATTCCATGTCAACCCTCGATCGAGGTGTATTCCAAGGAATTTAGTCGACAGCACTTCTAAGACCTCGGTTTCGTCTAACATGACGGTTGGACTCAGTGCTGTGTCCATTTGTGTCCATTATAATTACATACTGAAAAATAAACATATTTTTTCATTTATTAAACTAGAAATAATGTTTTATAATTTTTAATTATAAAAATGGGCTTTCTTAGATTATTACATACATCTCGATTGTGTTTGGAGATTTCCAATGTGTTCCAGTGTTTAGGGAACAAACACTACGTTTCGAAAGGTATAACAAACTCCTGTCGTCTTCAGGTGTTATTTCCTAACTTAGCCTACATTTAAAACTATTTTTTCTCCTTAACTCATACTAATTCAAGACAAGACTAAAAAACTACATACGTAAAGATTACGGTTGGCTGGTAAAAAAGTAAGTGTGCTTAAAAATTATCACAAATAACACAATTATACAAAATATTAAAAAGTTCAACAAACCATAGAGCAGGTTATTAAATAGATAAAATATTCAACTTATCTTAAAATTACCAACTTACGAGTTTGTTATACTCGTCGAAACATTGTGTTTGTTCCCTAGACATTTGAAGCATTGTAAATCTCCCAATCTGCCTTCAATTCAATACAATCTACCTATCATGAACAATGCTAACAAATAACTTTCAAACCGCTATTACATATTTATTTGTATCTATGTGAACATTTATTCTCTAGAGGGGAGGTTAAACAAACAGCCATTGATGCCTGGCGGTCATAAAATAACAGTGTCCATGGCCCATGAAGTAACTAAGCATCGAGACTTGGAACTGTTCGAGATATCTATTGATACTGTTGTTATAAACATCTAAAGAGGGAACTTTTAAACGCCAATTGCATAGCTTTATAACAGTTTAAAAAGCAATTTTCTTAATTTTAGATTAGATACATTACTGTATTGCATTACATATTGTTTAGGTTATGTTAGATTTAGTTAGGATATATTAGGTTGTGTTAGGTTTGGTTATGTTTAGTTATGTTATGTTAGGTTTGGAATTAACGGAAAAGATCCAATGTTTTTTATTAAAATAATTAATCATAATTCGGCTTACTTACAATGAGAGACCAATTTATTTAAAATTCATATTGTCTAAATTAAATTATATTAAAAGATTGTGTGAACTCGGTAAGTTTTTTTTAAATAGAAATTATGTATTCGAAGTGTCATTAATAAACAAGTCTTAAAACATTGTATCGTAACTTAGGCTCAGTTTTGTCACGCCCGCCAAAGGAAGCATTTGCAGAACAAATATAAAATAATTTATTTAATCAACTACATTTATGTATTCTAATTTACTTTATTAATCTATTTTACCAACTTCTTTGTACATATCACCGTACTTTAAATTTTATTCAATTACGTTTCCTTCTTGTGTTTCTCTTGAGTACCTATTTTTAACTGTGCAATATTTTCTGTTTCCAAATTTAAGAGATAACTATCACTTCCCTTAAACTGATATTACAGGTTGTAAACCTGAAAATCTTTATTCTAAATTCTGTGGCCCGAGTTCTTATGGTCTACATTATATGTGCATGCATTTAATGCAAATACAAAATCACGCTGTATAATGTGCATTATTTTGGTCATATATAAATATAGGTAGAGTGATGTAAAACTGTCTCAAGTATTGAGTTAATTTGGCGTGGTTACACACTTTATAAGGTGCTTTTTGTTGAGAGCCCCCTGTACGTGTTATATGCCAAATTCAGCAAAAGAATAAAAAAAAAGTTAAAAATGAAAATCGTAAATAAAACAGCTCAGTTGAAGTATTACATACTATCAATGTCAAACTTGGGTCAGAAACAAATAATTGGCAGATGATGCGGCAAACAGATTGAATACATGCAGTTTTGTATGTTACCAAAGTTTGCGTTGTTTTGTCCAGGAGTTAGTTACAAATCGTTAAAATTTGTTCTGCTGCACAACTTAAGAACTCTTTTTCACATACCAATATTTTATTCAGAATTCGCTTTAAAAAAATGACAATCTAAACTTTAAGAATATTCTGTGTTGTTAAAAACTGTATTCGAAATAATATTTTTCGTCAGAATTTCAAAAATAAAGTTCAAGTAAAAAAACTTTAATGCCAGTCTGATTATTATTTACGACTCTACTGTTAAAAATTTCCTTAAAAAAGTTTAGTTTAGATAATTTTGTAAAGAAACCATATATTTGTTGTTACGTAGATGATTTTATGAGTTCTAATACTTAAATACAATTACTAATACAGTACTTCCAATGAATGACTTAGAAATTATGTTAAATGTACATTTTTTCAATAAAAAAAACTTATTTTACCACTGAACTTAAATCATTGTCTGAAATTAATTCTTATGTGTTTGTTGGTTGGCCCTAATGGTTTGAACTACAGTTTGTTGAGGTTAAGTTTTTTGTTATCGTGTGTATTTAATTGTTGTAAATGTATGCAAGCCGTCGATAATCGATGTGATTGGAAGTAGATTGAATGACGAAGAGGGATTTTTTAACCTCAAAATTCGTGTTGTTAAATTTATACATTTGCTCTCCTCCACTACAAGGATAAGGGGATGTGAGTTTCAAAAAGAGTTAAGAATTTTATTAGTTCTTTTAAAGACTTGCAATATTTCATCATAAATCGTACACCCTAATATTGACAGTAACTAAGTAATATTGTAAACGCACGGGAAGAATGATTTATTTTAAAATAAAAAAATCTGAGTGAGGAGAAACATTATAGATTTATACTAACCTAACCCGTAAAATTGTTAGTTCTTCGATCGTGACAAATATTGAATATAAAAGTACAGTATTGTTAGTTGAAAACAAGTTTTACTCCATTTCGAGTTTCCTCTGGTCTCTTAACGGTAACGATAAAGTGTATAAGTGATCCTGATAATTTTGTAGATAGAAAAATAAGTACAGAGTCATTAAGGGAATTGAAGTTTGTTACTTTCTTCAAAGCTCACCAGAAACAAATTGTTATAAGCCTATGAGGCATGATAATAAAAATGCTGCCTTCAGAAACCCAATGATCGATTTAATGTAGGTTTGATAGGTAGGCTGTGTTCAGTGACCTTTATCGAGGCTTTAGTGGACGTTAGGTAGAATGGTTTCCACCCAGCTGGACACTTAATTCTCAAACGAAGTGCTGCTTTGCCCAGCCAGCCGACTACTGAGCTCGTGCGTCCGCGATGGCCAGCCTGACGTCATCGTTGTTGTGTTTTGACGTACTTAAAATATTTAATGCGATTAAGCCTTTGTATTCCATTTATTATATTCGTGCTCATAAAGAAACCTTTGTCTGGGTGTTCGACTGATTAGAATAGTGCAATGTTATTTTTATTTGTGAAGAAGAAGTTAAACCGCCACTAAGAAACGCATATTGCTTATTAAAACACTTATTGCACTTTCCAGAGAAATTCTTTAGAAATTTGAAAAATGAAAGCATAATATATTTTTTATTTTAAAAAATTTGGCTAAATAATAAATAACAATTTAAGTTAATTTGTTTCTCCACGATTTATGTGACTCAACCGAAGTTCATTTGTTTCTCCACTATTTATGTGACTTAATTGAAGTTCATTTGTTTCTCCACTCTTTATGTGACTCAATTGAAGTTCATTTGTTTCTCCACTCTTTATGTGACTCAATTGAAGTTCATTTGTTTCTCCACTCTATATGTGACTCAATTGACGTTCATTTTTTTCTCCACTATTTATGTGACTCAATTGAAGTTCATTTGTTTGTTCACTATTTACGTGACTCAATCGAAGTTCTTTTGTTTCTCCACTCTTTATGTACTCAATTGAAGTTCGTAGGGTTTACAAAAAAGTCGAGGTTAATTAAGTGTACAGCGAATATAAAATATTTTGGCTGTACACGTAATTCTCAAAATACTCTCAAAATGTAAATGCGAGGCCGAGCTAAAGCAGAGTCCCGTTGCAGGCCATAGGCAGTTCCCACGATACAGCAGGGGGGCCTTGGGAGAGTATCTTTATTGTAATTGAGTCTATATACCATAAAACTCGTTGTAGTGACTCACTCATTCTTTGATAGTTATTCCGCACAATATTAACAGAACACCACAGACATATGTATAAAAGCGATAACATGCATTTAAATACAAAACATTTAATTAACAATTAAAACTGTATAACTCAGAACTCAGAAAATCTTTATTTTAAACAGATACATCTGCATAATTGCATCATAATATTTACATTTTTCACACTTTTGAAAAGATTACAACTATTTTTACACTGCTTTAAAAATTAAAAAAACAAAATACAAGATTGCAACAAAAGCATATGAAATTTTTTAATTACATTATGTAGACCTAAATTACCAACTCTTAAAGGTGGCCATCTCCTAACTAACTATAACCAATCTAATGTTTTGCAGGACAAAAAATCCCCTACACTGTAGAAGGATTTCTCAATTAGCAAACATTTTACCCCTCTCTCGAACCTTTTAAGGTCACGTTCGGATTTGAGGACCTCAGGTAGTGCATTAAAAAGCTGAATACCTCTATACTTTAAATGCTTTTAAAAAAAACTGGTTCTATGAGGGGGACAGTAATATTATTGGTTAATCTTAAATAATACTTACTTTGCTTATGAGCATCAAAAAACAACTGAGGATTCTTCTTTACAAAGGTAACACAACTGAGTATATACAGACAGGGGAAAGTTAATATATTGTTTAGTTTGAACACTTCTCGACATGATGATCTGTAAGGTACTTTAAAAACCAGCCTGACAGATTTTTTTTGAGTTTAAATACAACATTAGTCCGAAAACTTCCAGATTTCAACAGCGTATGATAGGTATGGAAATATGATTCCATAATATGCTGCAAGCAGTACTCTTGAATCGGCAAAAGAAGATATATTCCTGAGTACGAAACTCCCAGAGCTAAGCTTTTTACAAACATAATCAATATGATCTGAAAACGTGAGTTGACTATCTATTATTAGACCTAGAATCTTTGTTGTTTCACTCTCGTCGATCACTTCATCCCCAATCATGAAGGAAGATTGCATGTGATGGTTTGAGAAGTTTATCTTAAAGTTTATTATAGCACCTACTATTACAGAAGTAGAATCTTGCCCATAACTGAGAGATCGACCATTACGTTAAAGGAGCTATTACTAGTATACCGGAGGTGTCGGCCGGATAGCACCTACCATCATTACAGAAGTAGAATCTTGCCAATAACTGAGAGACCTACCATTACGGTAAAGGAGCTAGTACTAGTATACCGGAGGTGCCGGCCGGATAGCACCTACCATCATTACAGAAGTAGAATCTTGCCAATAACTGAGAGACCGACCATTACGGTAAAGGAGCTAGTACTAGTATACCGGAGGTGTCGGCCGGATAGCACCTACTATTACAGAAGCAGAATCTTGCCAATAACTGAGAGACCGACCATTACGGTAAAGGAGCTAGTACTAGTATACCGGAGGTGTCGGCCGGATAGCACCTACTATTACAGAAGTAGAATCTTGCCCATAACTGAGAGACCGACCATTACGGTAAAGGAGCTAGTACTAGTATACCGGAGGTGTCGGCCGGATAGCATCTACCACCATTACAGAAGTAGAATCTTGCCCATAACTGAGAGACCGACCATTACGGTAAAGGAGCTAGTACTAGTATACCGGAGGTGTCGGCCGGATAGCACCTACTATTACAGAAGCAGAATCTTGCCAATAACTGAGAGACCGACCATTACGGTAAAGGAGCTAGTACTAGTATACCGGAGGTGTCGGCCGGATAGCACCTACCATCATTACAGAAGTAGAATCTTGCCCATAACTGAGAGACCGACCATTACGGTAAAGGAGCTAGTACTAGTATACCGGAGGTGTCGGCCGGATAGCACCTACCATCATTACAGAAGTAGAATCTTGCCAATAACTGAGAGACCGACCATTACGGTAAAGGAGCTAGTACTAGTATACCGGAGGTGTCGGCCGGATAGCACCTACCATCATTACAGAAGTAGAATCTTGCCAATAACTGAGAGACCGACCATTACGGTAAAGGAGCTAGTACTAGTATACCGGAGGTGTCGGCCGGATAGCACCTACCATCATTACAGAAGTAGAATCTTGCCAATAACTGAGAGACCGACCATTACGGTAAAGGAGCTATTACTAGTATACCGGAGGTGTCGGCCGGATAGCACCTACCATCATTACAGAAGTAGAATCTTGCCCATAACTAAGAGACCTACCATTACGGTAAAGGAGCTATTACTAGTATACCGGAGGTGTCGGCCGGATAGCACTACCATCATTACAGAAGTAGAATCTTGCCCATAACTGAGAGACCGACCATTACGGTAAAGGAGCTATTACTAGTATACCGGAGGTGTCGGCCGGATAGCACCTACCATCATTACAGAAGTAGAATCTTGCCCATAACTGAGAGACCGACCATTACGGTAAAGGAGCTATTACTAGTATACCGGAGGTGTCGGCCGGATAGCACCTACCATCATTACAGAAGTAGAATCTTGCCCATAACTAAGAGACCGACCATTACGGTAAAGGAGCTATTACTAGTATACCGGAGGTGTCGGCCGGATAGCACCTACCATCATTACAGAAGTAGAATCTTGCCAATAACTGAGAGACCGACCATTACGGTAAAGGAGCTATTACTAGTATACCGGAGGTGTCGGCCGGATAGCACCTACCATCATTACAGAAGTAGAATCTTGCCCATAACTGAGAGACCGACCATTACCTATGGTTAACTGACACCGGCAATGATACTTATGGTGACAACACAGGCCTTTGTTTGAAAGGAGGTGGATAAATAATATTCACTTGCATGATGAAGTGTGGACATTGTAGCTATGACATACCACGCAAATTAACTGTAATGCAATAAATTCATATTGTAACTATAGCTTATATAAGTGAATGTAGGTTTATGAATGGAATGGATTTGTAATGTTAGATTTTATTTCACTGAATTAGAATTTTACCAATTTAATGCCGACTAATACCGAAATTCGAGATGTAGAAAACCAGTCATACTAAATTGCCCATTCAATTAAATGTTGGTAAGAAAGAGGAATAATATTATTTAATGATTGTAAAAACAAGAGATTTAACTTTCAATTAAACGAAAGGTGTTAAAAAATACAATAAAACCTGAAATTATAGGGAAATACTGTAGGTTTCCTCCCCAACTCATTTTCCTAAATAACATAACCTCCAGCAGATGTTGGATTACTGTTATAAAAATCTAAAAACATGCGTTTCCCTTATAATTTCCTTTATATATAATTATCTTTTATAATTTTCGCCATAGCAATAATAAAAATAACTAGGGGCCACCCCTGCATGCTTCGCGTGCCAACCCCGTCACTCGTTGCACTCCTTACAGGAAGCCGGTTTCGCCTGTAAATTTGTACTACAAATAATAGTAAGTTAACTGTATAACGTAAAATCACAATATTATATTTATTTACAACATCTTACTCACGTTACTTGCGTCGCTACTTACTTCTTAGTATAAACACCCTATGATATTACTGAGCCTATTTCAAACGTGTTTATTATATCCTTCCCTGGTTTATCATTACGAAATATCTAACCTCCTCACTATAACAAACACAACTGTTTACATTCCAACAGCTGTTACATTTTTTTAGAAATGTAACATTTGAATTGAACATCTGTTCTGTTTATTTAAGGGGAGAAGGCCTCTACACGGTTTAACATGAGTTTAAATGGGAAACAATACATTATTCATGCACCTGCTGACCAAAAACTACTAGACCTATTGGGATGATTTTTTTTATGCTTGTTAAGGACACATAAAAGTAACTTTCGGCCCACTTTCAAAACAAAATACAAAAAAATAAAAAATTAAAAAATAAATAAATATGTTTTTTAAAAAAGTTAACTTATAATAGTATACAATATTTTTTTAAAACTATTTTCTGCTAACCAAATTTATTTATTTTGGGTACACAGGTTTCCATACATATAATAAACATCCACAAAAAATTTTAAATCTTCATCTTACTCCAAACTTGAAATACAGGTACATAAACACTCAAAATAAGAAGTTTCGGAAAATCCCTCCGAAAGAAAAACAATAACATCAAACTTACTTTTAAAAATCTCCAGCACCATATTGAGGCTCTGCCTCTTGATCCTGGTCTTCTTTTTTCCTTTTTACTTGTCTTTTCTTTACTCTGGCTTCTTTGGTGACTACTTGGGTAGCTTTTTCAGCTTTTTTGAGCCGGATGACATCAATTTTACGCAGTCCTGTGTAAGTGTTTTTTCCTGCTTCTACCCCCATTTTCTCAAAAACTTGTAATTTGGCAATTGCACCATCATTAAATGATATAACAGCATTTAATACTCCACATTTCAGTGTATTGTAGCCAACAAACACCCTTTTTGGGATTCTTGACCATATTACATGATTTAGACTTTCGTTAGGATTTTGTGTCCTTCCATGAAGACATTTTTGTAACAGTTCATCTTTAGATAGGTCTCTAAATATTTGTTTCATGTGGAGCATTACTGCTACTGGCAGTGAGCTTTTATGTACATATTCTTCCCCAGCTGCTTTTTCCTTTTGGTATTTACACCAAGAATCAATTCCCTTTGGGCAAAGTTCGTGTTGGGGGTTTTCGTCACTTGAAATCTTGTGAAAGAGTGCCCATATAGCTGTTTTCATTCCTTTTAGATTATGCACATTCCTCCTAATGGCTAAACTATAGTAGGTCTGTAAAAGATCAATTTGAGCATTAGTTAGCCTACCTTTTCCTGATAAGCCTTTTCCATGTTCTAGTACAATGCCTTTAGATTTAGCCTTGAGACGACGAAGTCTAGAACCCATCCCTGAATGCGGCACTAGGTCTCAGATCAGTTGTATTATTATTATAAGTTATTATTCTCCAACAACAACAACAACAACACAGATGTTCTGAATAAAAATTACATAGAGTATAACATATGTGATTTATAACAATGTTACAGTATACTATAACAAAACATTGTGTAGAATCGCTCTGTTCTACCTCAGTCAAATTCAATGTAGGACTTTACAAAAATATATATATAAAATCTGTCTTTAATATATATAAATAGTGGTATATATCATTGTTTTCAGGAGAAAACAAGGAATATTTATATGTAAAAAAACAAAAACTTGTATTTTTAAGGTTTTTGGCGACCTTCTCCCCTTAAATCACTCTCCCCGTGTCATTCTTATGGCCAAAACACATATTGCCCTTCCCATGTCCTTCAGGGTAAACATATTGCAATAAGGTTAACCTTGTTGCACAACTACGAACAGAGGCAAATTTTTTGACACCTCAACCATTGAAATTGGTCAAGAAATAAGGGAGGAGTTGCATTGACAAAAAAATGCTTCACGAATAAGGATTACATCAGATCTTGCCAAAATATCCGTATTTTATAGTCTCTTGGCAATATAACTAATTGGTAGTGGCTTAATTAGTTAATTAGGTTTTTTTGCAGTAACAAGCTCGAGTAACACACAACATTATAAGGTTAGTTTTATGTTTGGCGTAACATAACTTAGCTGCAAAATATCTTATATAACAGTACAACAATTTAACGGTGAATGATATTTTTTATTTTTAGGGGTTTCGTTTAACGTAGACACATATGACGTAGTAAACTCCTTATACACCGGCGAGGGCTTTGCGTCAACTAAACATGTCGCCATGGCAACGCTGACGACTTGTGTGTTATCAGCATTGCTATTTCTAAACGACGAACAGGTGATTTAGAGCTGTCTCGAATCTAAATCTGTGGACTTTAAATTAACAATACTTCAGTTGAACTGTTTCTAGACGAATTAACCTAACATAACCTCATCAAACCAAGCAAGATTTGTGAGGTTTGTCTACTGACGTTTTATAGAGGTTGTACTATTATTGATGAGCTAAAAAATGAAATCAAAAAGTCACTAAAGAGATGAAAAATAAAAATGCTGCAGGATGTTACCAGTAGAACTACGGAAATCACTGGAGGGAGAAGGAAGGAACTGGTGGGCGAGAATTAGTGGAACTGTGCAGACAAACATATGAAAAGGGAAGTGGCCCAAGGTGTTTAGGAATATTTTGATGTGACATACTGAAGAAGAAAATAAAAAAAATGTTTAGGAATATAGAACCATTATTAAGACAACTAACGGAAGAATATATGAACAATTGTATAAAAATAGTAGAGAAGAATAATTTGGTTTTAGGAAAGGGTGGGAACTAGAGATGCTATTGGACTGCTGACATAAGGGGAAAAGTATATAGAGATGAACTGGAGGATATTTGTGATTTTCGTGGTGTTTGACAAATCTCTCGATTGAGTAAAATGGAAAAACATGATAGAAATTCTAATCAAAAATTGAATAGACTGGAAATAAAGGTGATTGATTAGAGAGCTGGTGATGGACTAACGGAAGAAATTGACATTAGCCATTTAAATTATAAACATATTAAAATAAGTTTATAGGATGAAATTTAACATAAATAAAACAAAGATTATGGTAATAAAAAGAGAGGAGAAACGAGTGAATACTAAACTAAAAGGATGAGTTGCAAAAAGGAAATAAAATTAAGAATCGCTAAGGCAATATAAATATTTAATTAAAATAGTGGTTTACTTTGTAGACCGTTGGATAATAAGTGTTTATTATTTATTTATGGAGTGAAAACATGAACTCTCAGGAAAGAAGACGAGAGGAGATTGGAAGAAATGGAGATGAGGGTTTGGAGAAGGATGGAGAAAATAGGATGGGAAGAGAGTGTGAAATGAAGAAGTACTGAGAAAAGTGGGCGGAGAGAGAAATATTTAAAACGTTTAGAAGAAGAAAAATTAATTGGTTAGGACATATGATGAGTGGAGATTGTCTGTTGAGAACAAATGTAGAAGGAATAGCGATAGAAGGAAAAGTTAGATGAAAGACAGGAAAGGGAAGGAGAATACGCTGTTTCTTGGGCGGAGAAGGAGATGTGTAAGGATTGGAGGGAAATTTTAGACAACGAAAAGACTTGCTCTAAACAGAAAGGTTTGGCGGAAGGCTGCAGCAGGACCTCCTTGAAGGCAGTAAATCGTTAATGATGTTGATTGATAAAAATACAATAAAATCCTGATGCAATTTTATTGTGTTTAATACTGAGTAAAATGTCGTTAAAAAATGTTATTACAGAAGTCATTACGACACATTACAAAAAGTCATCTGTAGACCTATCAAATAATAAAAAGTCACGTACAAATGAAAGCAACCAAAAACCATACATACAATTAGGCTGGGCCTCCAAGAGTCAAGCCATACCAAGCAAACCGTTCCGTTCTGTTCAAGTAACATGTAGACGAGAGTTGTAGTAAGAAATCTTGTTGTATGATAAAAAATTGTGACGTCAACATTGAGAACTGTTGAAATTCTCATGCATAAATTTCCTCTCTACGAGAACTTGTCAAGACAGACGCTACATCGTGGAAACAGTTTTAATAAAACTAACGTTGTTGCTGACTGCCTCATAGACTTATGTCAAACATTATTCAGTGACAATTTCTCTTTCCAACAATCTAGAAACAATATGCACGTTTTATTGTTTGATCGTTATGACTCAAAGCACCAGAAAGATTCAAACATTGCCAACTTGTTGATTTTTGGGTAAAAACTATTCTTTTAATATTTTAAAACCTTCATATATATCCATATATAATGCTACAATATCTAAATAATAATAGAAGAAATACTAACTCTGGAGTTTAGGCCATACTGATCGGAAAATCAAAATGGTCATATATTTTGAAAAATAAATCATTTGATGTTTGAAAAACTCAGAGAATTTTTGGGGAAATTTCTTATTTTGGTAATGCCATTTTACAATTAATTGGAAAAATTGTGGATCTTCGAGCTTGAGTTAGAGATAGTTCGAATACGGCCTAGACTGGAAGATTTTATCATTAATATTTAACTTGCACTGTACTGGTCACCACCTTACTCTGTCTGAATAAGTTCCTCGCACAGATCAATAGTCTATGGGGAATGAGGAGATCGGCCTGGCCTCTCCTTAAAAATAATTAAATTTACAAGATACAACGATAAATACATATGTTACTTCTCCATATAGATTAAAAATATTACAACTCTAAATGTAAATATATGAAATGAACATGGTCTTATATTGTGAGCTACGGTAGTACCCAAAAGTCCCCTCTGTTACGTAAATATACGATGATAAAACACAATTTATTTGGCATGCCAAATATAAGTTTCTTTCTCAGAACGAGCATAATTTTTGTAAGCTTCATGATTGTAAAATCATGAGCATGTACTAAATCTTGTTAGCAAAATATTTTTGAGGGAAGGATGACTTTCTGGGGATTGGAGAAAAAGGATAAAATCAAGTCGGCAGTGAATCAAGCCAAAACTTAACTGGTAGAAAACATTTCTACATCGACTCCCCAACCTAGATCTGAAGTTTGATGACTTATCTCAAGTCCCTTGGTCCCTTTACACTGATGATGTCTTGTGCAGGGTCAATGAGGGACCGAGATGGGCTGGCGGAGCGGCTCAATTGTGCTGAGCTTGCTGACCTACTTCTGTTCTCTGCAAGCTGACACGAGAAAGGTATTTATTTGTATATTATTAATAAGATATACCATGACGTGACGAAAACGTGCCGCAGAGATATGCTGGCCCAAATCAACATCTTTATGTAATTAAAAGTTTCAGGCGTCTTTTCTGATGAGAATTATTTTGGACCAAATCTTGGACACATATTTTAATCTCTTTAGAGTAATTTATGATTTATTAGTAAATGTTATAATATTCGCACTTAAAGTAGAAAAACAAACCAAACCATATTAGTTTATTTTTATATCATTGACATATAGCATTATTATATAATTTATGTATATATTCGACTTTTTTTAAATCGAGATACTGTTCTTTGGATAGTGTTCAAAAGAAACCTTAGACGTCATAAAAAACGTCTCTTTTCGTTTACGTATGTCTGCCTGCACGTATGTGACTAAAAAGATTTGTAAAAACTACAAAAATCTTTAAATTAGCAAGAATACCCTAAATTAGCTACTTTAATTGCAAAACCAACCCTGCTCCAATGTTTGAAATCGAATTACAAATAACTGAACTGTCACTTTTTGTCCACGTTTACGTTGCACTTTTTTCTGTTATCGTGATATTTGAATTTGACAACATTCCACTCTCTTATCCTTGTTTATGCTTAAAAAAGTAGCTAAAATAAACCCTTTTAAGTTCCTTTCAGAATTATATAAGTATTTTTTTATTGTTTATAAATTTCACAAAACAAGTTATGTTTGTAATTGAGAACAATGAAAGAGTGGACAAAACTATTAAAACAGTAAAGTTATTTATAATTCATTTTCAACATTGAAACAGATTTGGTTTTATAAATGAACTCACTAATTAATAGTATTCTTGTAAATTTATTGAAATAATTTTGTTTTAGATGTATAAGGTTGAACATTTTAGATGGTTTCCATTTTGAAAAGCGAATTTGCGGATTCAAATTTATTTTAAAAAGAGGACCTGTCAGACAAAGTGTTTACTTAAAATTTGGTCAAGCCATGTAAAATATATGGACTTTAATCTAAAAATCACTAACTGACAGACTGTAGTTCAATAAATGATATACTATATATCTCCGGTTATACTATGTTTTATGATTATTTTTATTTATGAAACAATATCCTGAAATTTAATATTGTATCCAATACAGACCTATAGTGTTAGTCTCTAAAATCAAGCAATGTGGGAAAAATTCCAGCCAAAGAATGTCTTGTTAGAATGGTTTCAAAATGTATGACCTGATATGAATAACCTTGATTTTTCCTCCTAGTTAGATATGCTTTGAGGGTTGGGGCTAAAATGTGCCTCCGAAATGGGTGCACATTTTATTATTATATCTCCCATAAGTATGAAAATGTCTAAAAAATTGTCCTAATAAAGGTTGTAGAGAATTTGAATATGCATTAAATGAGACCAACAACATAAGTTTTGGGCCACCAGTTTTCCTTATTTAGGTCTTCAAAATTGGACCAATCTGTCAGAATAATCAAAAATTTCGTTTTACTTTCTCCCATGTGCGTAAGCAAGCATAGAGAAAGTATTGTGATCGTCCAAAAAAGGTTTTATTAAAAGTAGGTCTAAAAATCCATTTTAGGGCCCCCTAAACCCAAATCAGTGGTTGTTTTGAAAAAAAAAAAATATATATATATATATATATATATGATGTCTGTCTGTATGTGTGTGTCTGTCTGTGTGTATGTACACTTCGCTGGAGATAAAAGGAATTGATTGATTTTTATGAAATTTATTATGTAGGTCTATTTAGCCAATATCCCCAGACAAATTTTTAGATTTTTGAAATTTTAGTTTCTTTTAATTTTTATGGGAAAAACATACAAAAATGGAATTTTCTCAAAAACAGCTCTAAAGATTTTGATTAATTTTTTTAGGAAATATGTAAATTAGAATTTAAAACATTTTAGTAAAAACCACATATCTATAACTTTAATGATTTTTTAGTTATAACATTTTTAAATAGGCAAAAACATTAACAAAGCAACATTTTCAAGCTTTATTTTAACTATTTTGATTAAATTTTCAGTAAGATGAAAATTATACCTAAACAATTTTTTATATATTTAATTTAATTTGTTAGTTATTAATGGGTTAATTTATTAACCCATTAAGTTGGGGCTGGAGGCCAAGACCGGACGCCACAACTCAAGTTGTTGAAGGTTGTTTATATAAAATCTGGCTACTTGTTTAATTGAACAGCTGTTTTTGAAGATTATTTTTTTATACTTTTATTCAAATAAAATAAGTGTTTTGTCTGTACATACTTTAGAAAAGTAATCAATTGAACATCTGATTTTAGTAAACAATCTGACATAACAAAGGGAAAAGGAAAAAGTTTGTGCCAGTTCCCTGGTACCATTTATTTATTCTTCAACATTCAAAAATATCTTCCAAAACCTCCTAATAAAGTCAAAAAAGCTTGAATAAGAGTTGTAAACCATTAAATTCTATTTCGAATAAGACTAAGAGTGTTTTTGTGGCCACTCATTTACGTGAGGGAGGGTAGTCCCAGTCCCACCACTGTTATCCCCTCCACCATGTGACTGATCTCTTAGTTTTAGTTACTACGCTTGCAATGCATCTCTGTGTAGAAAAAAATTTATTTTCGCCTTCTTTGTTTTTTGTTTACATGTATTATAATGGCCAATCAGAAAGGACATTTTCATTTTTAATGTGAACCTCTTATTACTAAAAAAAAATTGGGTGTGCGTCGGACCACACGGTGGAAGCTATACTTCTTTGGCCATTCTCATACACCCACTCACGCACACAAACAGACAGGATATATAAATGAAATATAAGACATTTTTCAATATTATTCAATATATTTATCTTCAATATATTATACGTGACTTCATTATTATATTATCATTATCAGTAATTTCTTCGATTAAATTTCTTCGATTAACAATCGATTAATCGATAGTTCTTAAAAATTTGTTCTTACTTTTCAGCGTGACGCGGTTTCTCGACCAACATCCCATCCCAAAGTGTCTAACGGGCGCAAAGAAGTATAACTTCAATAAAAACAACAGATTATGCTGTATTTGCAAAGTCTGCTCTGGAAATAGGCACATTAATTTGCTTGTATAAAATTCAATAAATCAAATTATGATATATTCAATAGATCTATGAACAAATAAACAAAAACAAGCTAAACAAGTAATTTATTAATTAATTAATAATAATTGTCACAATCATTTATTATTTTTCTATTAACAACAACAAGGTTAAGTCAGACTGTAAACAACAATTTAAATTTCAGATGGTTTTATTTTCTATTTTTATTTACCATATGGCACACACTGTTTCAGCGGCTCCCCCACTCCAATTATTAGTCTACTGCGCATCACCTGGCCAAGTGCCATGGTAAACCTCACTAGTTATAAATATAAAATAACTGTGGTCCAATAAAAAATATGAAAATATTTAATATATATTATTATACCTATATTTAAAAAAAGTAATGATAGCAAAATAATCTTAGAAAGCCTCAGTAATAATTTACAATTAATAGTATGTACTTGTTTTTGTACAACACAACAATTATGGCCTACATTTAACTGGCAGTATTCGTGTAACACATATAGAGTGTTGAAATTGTCCTGCACATGTTTGTTTGTTAGAACAATATAGAAGATGCCCTAGAGGTGATCCACGACATCTCTACGGGCAACATGGGTACTCTGTGTGTCAGTGAGCTGTACAGACTACTTGCCACGTACATTGATCCTGAGAGGTACGACTCAGCACGCCAGAAGGCAGATCTGATAGCGGCTTTGCTGCAGGACCTGGGCATAGCTCACCACAATGGTAGGATGCACATCAACAGTTGGCATGATTAATATGTTATGTTTTATATTATTATAAATCAAGGAGTTTATCAAGGGGTGGTTTTTTAAAAGCTGTAATTTCACCACAGACCAGAAGTGGACTATAAATATGGAATCAAATCGAGACATATGGGATTTAGTAGAAAAAAAACAAAAAAAAAAAAAACAAGAAAATATCAATCAAATATAGCATGTTTATTTTACAGTATTTATATGTCGGCACTGGTGGCGCAGGGCTGTAACCCAGCTACTTGGGGACAAATTGTTTGCGAGATTGTAGGCGATAGGTTCCATGCTTAGTTCTCTTAATACCGACACGGCGTCCGCTCAATGGTTGTCATCAACGTAGACACTACTAGAGAAGTCTGGAGTGTCCGTGTTGAATGTTAGTCAAGGTTCAGATGTTGTGTAGGGAAGAGAACTGAGTGTCAGACTTGTCAGTTAGCTGAAATCAGACCAACACTACGTGGTTTGGATTCCACGTAAAGCTGTAGGTCCCATAGTTGCCCTGGCTATTGGGCTATTAATAATTCCTTTCTGAGCTAAGTCAAACTCAGATAGTAACAATGGCTACACTCGTTCGTCTACACTCATCACACTTATTCACTCCTCATGTTCGCCCATATCTCTACGATCATCGTCTTAGAGATGAACAATGAAACACCAAGCCCAATGATGAAAAAAAAAACACAATGTATAATTATAACAATAATATGTTTTTCCTTTTGATTAGTTTTATTTTAAATAGTAACAAAGTTAAATTATTTTTATTTTAAGCATAAAAATAAACTCATAATTAATTGTGTGGTATCTGCCTTCCTACTTCTATATGTGTATAAAGTCTGCACAGACAATGGTAGATATTTTCAGTACTTATTAATTTATTGTTCTTGATTGTTTTCTCAGGTATAGAAGTTTTAAAAAGTAAGATGATTGCAAAGTTATTGCTTCTTTAATATATTTTAACACCCACATTATTCATGATTTCAAGAATGAAGTGTCAAATGAACTAAATTAATTTGTTTTATATTGTGTACACTTAACTCTACTGACTAGTCAGACTCCATTCAGCTTTAAATTACTTGATGTAAAATGCTTTACATGGCTATATAAATTCTAAATTTGGTACATGTCCGTGTATAACCCTTCCTCTTAAATAACTTATTCAAAAACATTTAAAAATATAAATTTACTTCAGCCTATCTAAAGAGTAAGTTTACAAACAATAACATTTATCTTCTCTCTTAAGTAGTTATAATTAAAAACACACTTTTTTCTTTGTTTTACTGGATTAAAATTTTGAATCCCAATACTACAAAAACTTAAGAAATTAAATCATTATTCTCAATCTATAGCCTAGTTTTGGATTGAGGAAGGTCTGTTTCCCCAGAGCAACCAATGTGATGATCGTGACTGTCAGGTCTGCTAGATGCGGTGGGTCGCACGTTGCTGGTGTCGGACTGACATTTGCTGTCGACACGGGTCCTGGTGCTCAACACTACTTCTGGCCACCTTACCAGTGTCGTTGTCTGGCGTAAGGTTGGGCTCGGCACAGCACACCGAGACACTGACAGCCAGCTGCGGCCGGGAACACGCCCAGATCCTTCTGCTCCTTGGTATGAGGACGCCCAAACCAGCCCTGCACTCCGTTCACCCAAATTCATGTCGAGTCCAGCACTGGTTGCCTACCGAGGATGGTGGACCTTCCCCTACTACTCGTGCCACAACAAGCTCTGGGTGATGTCGTACAGTGTAGTCATCCCACCCTCTCCAAAGCACGGGTAAATAAAAAACCAAATATGCTAGATTATAGTTATTCACAAATTATGAGACTCACAGATATCACTAGTCACCATTCAAAGTTATTTTGTTCTGTCAAAATATCCTGTAGGTAAGCTAAACCTGATCTTTATGTACAGTATTTTTATAATTGTATCTTGAATGTTCATTCATGCATTTGTTCATTTTGTAGTAAACATATTTAATCTAGTATTCATTTTACAGTGAGAGAAATGCCCATCACAGAGTTAATACATTAACGCACTACATCCTCAATAATAATCTAGATCTGGTTTACTGATTCATTAGATATCAGTAATGTCCTATAGTGATGTGGGAGAAAGGAAGGGTTTTTACTATATGATCTATTATATATATACTCGTATTATGCAGTACTGTAACCCAGCTACATGGGGACAAAGTGTTTGGGAGATTGTAGGCGATAGGTTGGATGCTCGGTCCTCTTAATACCGACATGGCGTCCGCTTGATGGTTGCTATCGGTGTGGACACTACTAGAGAAGTCTGGGGTGTCCATGTTGGGTGGTAATCATTGTGCGGATGTTGTGTGGGGGAGATAACTGAGTATCAGGCTTGTAAATTGGCTGAAAATCAGACCAGCACTATGTGGTTCGGATTCCACGTAAAGCTGTAGGTCCTTTAGTTGCCCTGGCTGTTGGGCTATTAATAGATTGCCTTTCTGAGGAACAGTTGAACTCAGATAATAACCAGACTACACTCATCCTACACTCATATAACCATTCATATTCGCCTTAAAATACCAACAACGTTTATTCGGCGTCTCATATGTAAGAATATAAGAATATTATTTAGTTACCATTTGATGAGTAATCTACTGTCAACCTCCATTTAAATTCCACTGATCATATCTTCCTTCACCTTTTTGAAGTCAGCAAAGTCTAATCCTATCGAGAAAGGATCTTACTATCTTTAAAGTTATTGCTCAGGAGACAATAAATATATTCTGTCAAACAAACATTAAATAAATCTAGTATGTTGGGTAGCGTTTATTTTGGTAAAATTGTTCCCTACAACCTAGAACAAGTGGGTAGGGGTAGTTTCCAAGATATTTAAAATATTCCTCGTGTGATGGGAAGGTGCAGAATTTATTCAATATTTTGTTATCCTCTCTCCCAAGTAATTTATTTAAAAAAATTTCTAACTGTGTTCAGCTCTTTCTTTGTTTCACCTCTTTTACAGAATTTGTTCATGATTTTATTAAATGTCCTGTATCCTAAGTAATTTATTTTCAAACATTACTTGGATCTTTTCCGTTAATTCACTACCGCTTGATAAATATTCTATTGCTCTAAAAACTGTTCCCTAATCATTTTTACGTTCGCTGTGGTATTCCTTACCGCTATCAATCCGATATCGCTGGCCTTATCTCATCACTTTCCAAGAACTTACACACGGAGAGCGCATTCTGCGGTAAGTTAATCATTGGATTTACCAGTTTTTGATCAACTTTAGTAGCCACCTAACCTAACACAACCTAACCGTAATTGCGATAAAAAAAGTAGTGGTAGTGAAGTACCGGAAAAAGTAGTGGTAGTGAATTAATGGAAATGGTCCCATTATTTTACTTTGTTCCACACACCTTTCTTTATATTATCAAAATTGTATGTTCAGTACAATACTAAAAATAAAACAATTATCAGTTATCTAATCAATTCTGTCTAACGTAGGGAGCCAGGAGATATGGGTTTAATTAAGCTGTAGCCCAGGAAGAGCCCTCCTCTGAAACCCTAACATATAGGAACTAGTTTAGTTTGAATGGTTTCCCCAAGCTACAAGACCATAACACAGAAGTTCTTATATTTTGCCAATATCAGTGTGATGAGAATGGACAAGTGTAGTCACTATTACTAAGGTTGACTGTTTCTTTGAATATTGGCCAATCTAATTTGCCAATTTTGACATTGATAACCAATCAAATATCACCTATTAGTAATTTTTTTGCTAGAGATTAAATAAGTTTGCTCTCTGCTCTTTATTCCTCAATCATAATCTCGATTTCAGGCTCTTGGTTTCATTGACTACCAAATTATGCTATCACACAGTCTTTCATAGACACATACACTTTGACCAGCTGGTCTTGTGAAACTGTTTCAGCAAGTATTGACTCTTTTGTGAACTTCTTAATAACTCTTTCCTCCAGATTCGTTAACATGTCCAGATACATTCTTTTTTCATAGGCAGAGGAGGCAGGTGTTAGTTGTAGAATAATAATAGTTTTATTATATTGAATAACAAATTAATGTGTTAATAATATTCAAGCTTAGTAGGAGGATCAAAACCAAAAGATCTGGATCTCTACATTTAAGGGGGTCCTTCCCCTCCAAGAAAAATGCCAAACGCACGGGTTTCTATTTCAACGATTCAATCCATCTTACTAATTGTATTGCAATAATTGAAATGTCATTTGATAGGTGAAGTCCATTCTAGTGGACTATAAGTTGGCTTTTGTAAAAAACTGAGTATTTTTATACTTTTTCACAGTTAAATATGTGTAAAGTCTTGACGATTACAAATAAAAAGCTCATAATATGAACTTATGGTTTATTAGAAAGAGCTTTTAATAATCATACAGTATTTCCTATAAACTCATGATAATAATAAATGCAAACTGTACAGTTGAAATAGAAAAGATTGTTTTGGCTCGCTGGAAGTAAAATGTTGTTGCTACTATAAGAATATCTGGGGCTGTAGACTTTCCAGCAGTGACTTGGTGGTTTGGGAAACGGCCACCTTAAGGTTAAGTGGTAGAGAGGGCTTTGCACTATATGGTTCTTTACCTCTTGAAGAAATAAAAACGTATTTCATTTCATTTCTATGCTAAAATCAGAACTGATCTGTAGTGAGGATGGAGACCTTTACTCTGAGCTAGATTAAAAACTAATAAAGCACAAATCTACCAAGATAAAATAACAAGACCCCAACAAGGTTAGTATCAAGTACAAAAATCTGTTGGAAAACACTTTAATTAGAGCTTGTTATTCCTAACCCAGCCAGTTTCCACAATGTAAGTATCAATTTTGTATTGGCTATGATAGTTTGACTTTTAAGTCTGCCATGTGGGAAAAGAACACTCAGAACTGGCAACATTGGATGTTAAAGAGGTTTCAGTACAATAAGTATAGAATAATTGGGCTCTTGAACTATCTGTAAAAGTACTGTATGTCATTATCAAATATTTTCTGAGAAGCTAATATGTGGATTAGATCCATTATAGGATAAATGAAATGAAATTTATTAAATATAAATTTTCTTTTGTAAGCAAACTACTTCAAGAGTATTAACAAAGCAAAGTACTTAAATGTCAGTAAAATATACCTAGATACTTCTATGAACACATTTAGAACTGGATAAAGTAAATATGAATAAATATATTGATATGAACACTGGGCGCAGGCTGTAATCCAGCTACTTAGGAACAAAGTGTTATAGAGATTGTGGGCAATTGGTTCCTTGTTCAATTCTCTTAATACCAACATAATGTTTGCTCAATGGCCTATCGACACGTACACTAAAAGAGAAGTCTGGTGTGTCCACGTTGGGTAGTTGTCAGGGTCCAGATGTTGTGTAGAGAGAGAACTTAGTATCAGGCTTGTCAGTTGGCTGGAAATCAGACTAATATAATGTGGTTCAGATCCCATGTAAAGCTGTAGGTCCCTTAGTTGCCCTGGCTATTGGGTATAAATAAATGGCATTTTCTAAGAAACAGTCAATATTAGTTGGTAACAGTGACTACACTCATTCACCCCTCATATTCACCTATACCTCTATGATCGGCGTCTTAGTAATGAGTGATAATACAATGACCTACACAATAGTGGTAAAATTAAGATAAATATGTTCTTCCCATTTTTGTCTTAAAAATAAAGAGAGAGAACTAGTGTAACTGACATTTTAACTCGGGAGTGATCGCTGTCAGTCATAGTAACCTGCGGGCGTTTGTTGCTGACTGCCCTTACTGTACCAAAAGTAGGCCAAACCATCCTCTCCCTCTAACTTCCTGTCTACCCACCCCCTACAACTACCAATTATTTCTTTTAGTTTCTGCTTTTAATTTGGCCGTGATACATACACATGCGGGTCACCATGACACGCGGCGACTACTTAGTTTGACAAAAGTTTTAAACGCATAATTTTTATTTTGCTGTTAAAATCACATCTTCTGAAATTTTAAAGTGTACTGTGATTAAAACCTATCGTTTGGACGTTTGTTTTAGTAAGAAATGTGAAAAAAAAAATTGTAAACATGGATAGTGCACTGAGTACAGTTCGAGTTCTACATCTTGCTATGTCCAAATTTAAAAGAAAAAAATGAAAACTGTAAACTGTATGATCTTCAAAGTAAATTTAAAAATCAATCGCCTAATATCCTCCTTGTACTATGTTGATTATTTTTGTTCAATTTCAATCTTGTAATAATTTTTACGTATAGATTTATCAATAATATCAAACAACATTTTTTCATGTAATTTCTTAAAGATTTTACCTCATAGGAAACAGTTAAATTTATTTTGTTAGTTATACTTACTAGTATACCATGCAAACTAAATTAGTTTTTGAAAATGAATTTTTTTATTGTATACAACATTGTACTAATATATAGCAAAAGAATGACTTTTTAACATGTAATTTGTTCAATTTTGCAAAAAATGTGTACCATTGAATATTCTTGACCAAATGACGTTTTTTATTACTACCATGAGTCTAAGATATTAATCAAATCAATAGAAAGGGTTTATTATAAGTTCACTTGTAAAATACAAAATATTTAATTGCGGGTCACTGTGACCCGCAGCGACCATATTAGGTTTCATTACAGGCGCGACCACTCCTGGGTTTAATCATAAACATCATTTTAAGTTTGCTAATTAATGGAATTTCAGATACATTTAATTACAAAATAAATTAACACTTTTATATAAGTTTTTATGAAAATTATACAAGTTTCAAGTAAAAATGCCCATACAATATTTGTTTTTTAATGTGAAATGTATATTTAAAAAAGACTTAACCCTCCAACTTTGTACATTTTAATTGTATGTATTTATGATTACACAAACCTTCGCCTATTTTTTTGTTACTATTAAAAACCAATATTTTTGTAACATCAACTATTATTTATATGTATATTTTTAAAACTATCAAAACGTAAGAATGTATTAAAATAGTTAAATTTTATTATTCTCAAATCATTTCCATGTACCCTCCATGTATTTATCTACCAAAAGGAAAACTGCTAAATTTTAAAATTGTTAAGGCTCTTCATAATAATAATAAATAACAAATCATTTTATAATAATAATAACAAATCATTTTATTAAAAGGAATTTCTAGGAGCATTATGTTTACCAGCTTGGATGAAATATTGTTTGTTCTGTTTAGGGTGAAAGGACTCCTCAGCTTGGATGTGGATGTCTCGGAGTTAGAAGTGAACCAGTGTGATTCTGGTCACAATGCACAGCAAGTGAGTGTGTTTCGGGGATCACATAAGTGCCATAATACAACACAGGTAACAGGACCTTACAATTACCTATGTTTGTAGATGTTAGATTTAGTATTTTTAGTGAATAAACATATGAGGCATGGTTTTAAAATAAGTACCACTTTGGAACTCCACCACTGTAGTGCTGCAGTTGGCATTTGGCGTGTGTACCACTATCTGTTGACAAGCCACAGCCACCGCTACAGATCCATGCAACAATGTTTAAGGTTGCCTCCTTCCATTGAAAATGCTGCTGACTGTGAAATACACGCTGTGATTCATTTTCTTAATGCTAAAGGCGTAAAAGCCAAAATTCACTGCGAGATCTGTGAAGTTTATGGAGGGAACACAATGAATGATGCGATGGTACGGAAATGGATGAAAGCTTTTAAAGATGGCAAATAAAACACAAAACTGATCTAATCATTTGGCTGAGAACAAAATTATCATACAGTCCTGATCTTGTGCCTAGTGACTTCCATTTATTCTTGAACTTGAAGAAGCATGTGGGAGGTCAACGATGTTGATGATTTCAAAATGACCATTCTGCAGTGGTTGTCCAAGGAGGCGGCAGGTTTATTTCAGGAAGGTTTTTAAAAGCTGGTTGTTCAATATGACAAGTACCTCATTATTGATGGAAATTACATTGAACAATAGTTTGAGGTACAGGCTTTTAGATTAAAATAATGTTTTTGCTAAAAGTCAACTGGTTTTTCTTTAATTCCAAAATAGTACTTATTTTAAAAACGTGCCTCGTACGATTTTCTATCATTATTATAGACAGGAAATTCTTTAATAATAATAAAACCAATATTTATTCCAGTTAAATAATACAATCCTTTATAGGTAATTTTGAGAACTTATAATATATATTTATATATTTTTATTATTATTATGTTGGTCAATAAAAAGACCAAGGTTATAAAGCTAAATCATTTTAGTAACAACAAAACTCTGAAGTAGGAGCTTGATTGGCAAGTGAAACACTATTTACTTCCTCGAAAGCTTAAGTGCCCAGGTTTGATTCCAGGGGCAATTAGAACAATTATAAGTGGTGTCGACCCAGCATGACAGTTGAGAAGCTGCGATTAGTAGACAATCAGGAAGCTGAAACAACATGGAACGAGACTCAACGTGCTAACTTAATGTCACTCTGCCACTAATGCCCTCCAGTGTCTGTAGCTGTGAATATGACCCTTCTAAGGTCTGTAGTTCAACGGATTTAATTTTTTACTCCGAAGTTATTACTCTGCAAATGGTTCATTCTTTCACAGGAAACTCATACCCAAAGGGACATTTATTTACTGTAAGGCTGAAGGCTATGTGGGCAAATGCTATTAACAGTATGCTCTTGTCTGCATTTGTTACATATGAAGTATAAAATTAGTTCCATTAGAGAGACACATCACAGACAGTACTTATTGCCCAGCTTGGGTTATCAGTAAAAAACTTTTATTTCTAGTAAACTTCTAAATCATTTTATGAGAAGATCAAATTATTACATATGAAAAATCCTTACTATTGGCATAAAAATCACTAAGATTTATAAGGGTTTATAAGAGTTATGTCTAGAACAGTTTTTTATCAATGTCTGTCTACATTGTAGTTAGTCATTATTGTAAAAAAATCGCTTTTAAACATTCTTGTGCTGGCAGGGTAAAGATGACATTACAAGCAACTAGTCAGAATATTGATTTTATCTATGCTTGGATGTACAGAACTAAAAAATTTAGGGGAAAAACACACCAATGACTGAAAACTTCAACTTAAACCCAAGCTTAGCAATTGACTTGGGTTTAAATTTTATTTTTCCTCCTGGAATCATGTTTTGATTACTCTCAAAACTTTCAAAATTTATTTAGTGACAGGAATTCTTCAAAATAGTTTATACATGGCAATTGTACTGCTTGGCTTGAAACTGGCTACCACACTTTTTAAAAAGATTGAAATTTATATTTTTTAGAGAAATTTCCTGAAATGTATGTTAAAGAAATATAACATTTTATTTTAAGAATGTTTACATTATTTTAATGTCTTGAATTTGGGTAACTACTGAAATGTTTTTGGTGATAGTGATGAACTTTCTGTATAGAGTAGACTGTCTGTGCAAAGCACATAACAAGCAAGTGAGCAAGAATTCAAACCTGAGGGAGGCTGTTCTAAAAAAATGTGTAAACCTATTTTTTACTGCTAAGGTGTTAAAACAATCTGACTGGTTGGTTAGGGGTTTTCAATACAATTTCAAAATAAAAAAAACTTTTAAGTCATTAAGATTACTTAAAGAGGCTGCTGCGGTGGGAATTACCTATTACATATTTTAATTTGTTTTAGTGTGTTTTTACGAGGAGAAGTACTGGAGGTTGGCAGAGAGGAAGTTACGTTTGTAAATGCAAGACTGGATACTATTCTCCTCACAGTGAATTCAATGGTACTTTAGTTGAAGGTAAATTCCTCATCCCTAATTATTCGCTTTTTATAAAATGGCTTAATTAATATACTTGATAAACATATTTTATTTTCATTATACTCTTACATTTATACTATATTATAAATTAATTTTTGTTTAAAACAGATGAAAAATATTCCCATCTATTACTAAAAAAAGTTATTAATTTTCTTGTTGCTACTGAACAAAAATATTTTCTTATATCTTAGCTTATAAGAATTAAAAAGCGCTTGAAACATTTTTTAAAGTTATTTAGCCTTTTAAATATATTTAAAAATTGTAAAGGAGTAAGGTAATGAAATTAACCTAGTGATTTTCAATACCTACCACCTGAAGATGAAGTGAAAACTTCAAAACCAATAGTAGAAAAACAAAAAGGATTTTTGGCGGATAAAATAAAGAGGTTTATTTTACCTTATGCCTTTATCTAATTCGTTAAATATCCTATAGAATATGGATAAAAAATATTATTTAATTTTTTTTCTGTGAGAAAATATTTAATTAATTAATGATATATCAACAACTTTGTTTATCTTTGGTAACTAAACATTCATGAATATTGGAATACAGTAAAACCTCCTTAATCCGGCATTCTATAGTCTGGAATTGTCTATAATCTGGCATCAACGGCAATAGACACAAATTACAGAATTGCCTTCACAATGAACATTGAAAAGTGAGCAACTCGACAACTAATAAAAAAATAGTTGTAAGAAGCAAGTAGATATTAGATCTTTTTTCCAGCCATCTACCAGTGCTGTTGCTAAAAACCACAAATACTATAGTACAGTACTTTACTATATTTCATACTGTATTAAAATTTATTTCATCATGTACTGTATTTAAAAATGCATTTTAATATTTTTTCTGTACTTATATATTGATTTATATTGTTTAAATAACCCATGTTTATATAACATATACATACAGTAAAGTTTTGTCGGGCAAATTATGTTATTTTTTATACACCTCCTGTATTTTTATAAATAACCTCCATAGTCCGGAATTTTCTTTAATTCGGAAAGCGTCAAGTCCCAAACATGCCGGATTAAAGAGGTTCTACTGTACCTAGAATCCCAATCCCAGGTTGATACAGTAAATATAGCTTGAACAATCATCAGACAGTAAATAAAGTGAAGATAGAGATGTGTCTGTCAGACTGAACAAAACAAACAAATAGTAACAGGCAGATGTTGATTGGCATAATTTGTTATAACCTTATAATAATCACGAAGAAAAAGGAATAATCTAAAGGAATTGCATTTCACAAACAGCATTCGTAGTATGTACAGATTATTCTCAGGAAATAATATCATAAAACAGATAGAAAATGGAATTTTATTGATAAGCAATTACTTGTCTTTTCATATGAAGAATAGCAACTGGAATAAACAGAACTTGCTGCTAGATATGAATATGCAAATGTCTATTCATAAGTTCGTTCAAGTGCTAGATCATTTATTATTTTATGCTAGATCATTTCAGTAAATGTTTTATTACTCATTTATACTTTATTTAAGTACGAGTATCTTTATTATTTTTATAAAATATTCTTTTTTCATGAATAATAATAAAAAATGACATATTGATTTTTAAATACTTTCAGATTTACTCATTCATGTTATTTATATGATCTCTAACATGATAACGTCATGGTATTTAATATATGCAATCATATAATGAGAAAATATACATAAAACATAATAGTTCAAAAGGTATCACATATTCTGAAAATGTTTCTGTATTGAATCCATCATATGCACACTTGCTCCCTCACAATTATCCTGAAGGGGTCTAACATTCCCAGGTATGTACAGTAAACAAAATATTGAACATTTCTATACCTGGGTGGTTCACCTTATTAATTGATACACTATGGAACATATGAGAAGTCGAATGGCCACTTATACAAACATTTATAGTTTGGTTGCTTTCAAAATGTATTTCATTATAATTAAATTTCATTAAATCTAAAGTGACAATCCCTTCCATAAACATATTTAAATTCTAAAACTATTGTTAGCCCATTCTTTAAATTCATCAGTCATATTACAAAATTTAACTATATCAGGAATGGATAGAAAAGGATAATAAAGCATCGTGGCTGGTCTGATACCGTGTAGTGTTAAAACAAGAGTGACAAGAAAACTGAGATCGACATGAAAATGGAATCAACATGAAATTCAATTCGTTACATGTGTCCAGCAGCAAATTATAGTAGAGGGAGAGCCTTCAAGGACACTCAAATCACTCACTTTCTAATAGAGATGTGGTTTTATTAAAAATAAATCAAACCTTTTTAAAATTAAAATATTAAATTAATAAGGTACACGATTATAAAAGTTTGAGATCTTCTGCTATGCCTATTGGCTATTTTCAGACATTTCTGAACTGGTTAGAAGTCAAAGCTTATAACTTAAATATACCTTAATAAGTTATATCTACCTATCACAACTTATATAGACACAATAAAATAAAATACTGCTATAATTAGGCCAGGTAGAAAGTGACCAGCGTGTTATATTTAGTACATGTAGGGGTTCCAGCGGCAGAGGGGAGTCTTTCCACCGCTCAGCTACCTTGCTTCATGGGCATGACTAACTTCCGCCGTCAAGTGTTAAAATTCCGCAACTGTGTTTAGTTAAAAAAAAACTGTAACGAACTGTATAAGTGTAAAAATGCTATTGATTGTTTACATTATTATTCATTGTGTAATTGCTATTATTAATTGTTATTTGAATACTAAATAATGATTTAATTGAATCGTTCTAAGCTTGGTTTGTTGTTCACTGCTGCTAATGACATAAAATGTGCGGCTCTTGCTACTGTGCTGTCAGCATGCGGCCTAATGCTCTGGTTGTCATAACAACTTTTTAATGTAATTACACAGTGGGGGAAGGAGTAGTTCTATGTCTCTTGCACCACTCTTTGCATATCACTTGAACAAGTGTGTTGAAAAGGTCGCTTTCTAAGCAGCCTATGTATACTTATTATTGAGTTCCTATAGTTATAATGTTGTATGTATGATTCATGCTTGGTTACTACTATGCTCAATACTTTTAAACTTGTTTGAGTTTAAAAGTATTGATGGAGTGTTTGGTTCATGATCCATCCTTATGACAATATTATTATGGGTGCTATAAAACAAGGATTTGCTCCTTAAATGAGGAAATTTATGTGTTCCAGCACAGAACTCAAAAAGAACTAATCTTGTGCTTTTTCAGCTGGGATGACTGCATATGCAAGATGAAGAGTGAGTTAGAGGGACTGCTCCGCGAGTGTACAGTAAACATTTCTTGTCCATTCTACACACACAACAGTTGACTACCTTCTGCATGTCTATTGTACACACATGACTCTTCCTTTACCTCTGATCGCACGCACACCCACTTTACACAACTCCTCAAAATACGTTGCCTAAAACATATAACTATCACATTCTCAAATAGGAATATGATCCTTTATCAAGGTGTTTATTCATACATGAGTAACTGTGATTGTCAGAGTTTTCCATTAACGCTGTTTTGATACCCTTTTGATCTGAGAAACAGAATAAAAAATTATATATTCTTCAAATGTATTGCTGCAAAGAAATATCAATTTAATACAGTGCATTTTCTATATTAGGTCTCTGTACTACAACTGTTATGTAATAAGCATGCAGTTTGTTTGATAAAAGGTGGGAATAAATAGTTTAGTTTAGGGACCTATACAAAGAACAGCAAATAGCATTGGTTGTTCTATTGTTCTACTGAGGAAATACTTTGACTTTCCACATGAAGTGCACAAGGCTATTGAACGTTTGTGTTCTACTATAAGTTACACCAATTTATTGCTAAGTTTAGAGTCTTGTAAGAAAACAAGACTTAAAAAGTAAGTGCAAGTATGGTGTTTTGACCCACTTGCCCATCCATACAAGTGTGGATGGACTACGTGACCTGCCCCTCCCCCACACAGCTAGCCTATTAGCTATCCAAAATGAACACACATTTCATACCATTGATTAACTCACTAGAATTAATCCCTCTTTAATCCCTCCAATCAATTGTTGAGTTGTTAATAACTATCAAACATAATGATCAACTATAAACGCACAATATGACTATCAATGAATGAACCTTACTTATGGATTACCTTATGATCACTTATACAGAAATGTTGCACCTACACAGTGACTGCTTTTGTGTTGAAAGTTGAAATACACACCTCCTCTGCATAAAAACCACATTGACTCTAAATAAATTTAATTAAAGCAAATAATATATTCACTTCCAACACATAGTGACTGGAGTTCAGATTTGTTGTTCTCTCTGTGGTGCAATAAAATAACCTTGTTGGCATGCTGTAGATTTCATTTTGTTCTGCCTAAATCAATTTTGTACACTTTAATTCTTGAAAATTAAAATAACAGAAACTTCACTTAGATACCATGCACTTCCCCCAGTGAATCTTATCTATTTTATTTTTGGTGATAATGAAATCGGCAGAAAGGCCTCAACATTTTGTTCCCGTATTGTCAGCTGATTTTTAGGGTATTTTTAAGCTTTCAATATTAGTGTTAATCAATCTAGTTTAGTTTTCTGTCCATTTTATTGTGGGAATATTGAGCCAATGACAACGTTTTTTTAAGGTATTATTAATTTAAGACATTTCAAAGATGAGATAAACACCAAAGTTCATGTTGTGAGCTGATTTGATAATCATATCAGCTTTAGTGACAATCTGAGCTTCATTCCATCCATTGAACACTTCAGGAAAAGAATATATTATTGATATAGTATTGGCATTATGTCTATGAATCACAAATTTTTATTGTCAAAAACAAATTGGCTTAGTTAGCTTTCTATAGCTGATTTAAATTTTGTCAGCTACTAGGGGACATCCCTGCACGCTTCACGTGCCAACAATAAATCTCTGCCTTCGGTCTCGGCATGTGACTTTTGACTGCAAATAAATAGACTACTTATTACTATTTATTTGCTTGTTACTATTTATACTTAAAAACTAGCTGCATAACTTAAACCCACAATATTAAATTTATTTAAAGTATCTCACATACAGTACTTGCGTTGCTTCCTGCTTATTAGTATAAATACCCAATTTAGTCTATTTCAAACGTGATCATTTAATATGTTTTTGTTTAACAGCTGAAGATTAACAATATTTTAAGGGTGGTTTCTACCCTTTGGAGTACTTTATATAGATGAAAATACTTTAGTTGTCTTATTTAAGACTTAATACAACAAATTTTCAGTTATCTACCTACATGGGAAGTTGGAGAATCTGTGATGAGCTTTGCCTTTTATATATAGAGACTAATTTCTTTCGTGTTGAAATAAATAATTACTTAAATTACATTTAAAAGTGTCTACATCAAAATCTATATTTCAGCGGCATGGACAGAAAAAATGCTTAATGCCAGCACAATATATGATGACATGTATCAATGTCGCAGATGTGCACCAGGCTGCGATACCTGCAAAGGTCCAATGCCATGTCTTGCATATTACAACTGGTCGTTCAGGTATGGACTTACACGAGTAAGATGGTTCGTAAAATTGAATATTTATCAAATACAAACTCAAAAAATTGCAAGAATACACCTTTTTCAATCACTTAATATTATATTATACATGCCTGAAAAATAAGAGCTGTTGTACTTGCACTCTGTGTGAGCCACTTACATAATTTACACCATAAACTAGTTTCTACAAATTTTCCATTTGTAGCAAATGAAAGACTTATTAATAATTTTAACTTTAAAAATTAATGAAAATTAAACAAATTCCATCAAGAATATACAGCAGAAAATTAAAAGAAATATTGTACCACTAAAAACAGTTATAGTTTTGTAGTGCTTTTTGCATTATCACTTGTGAAGCTTTGAATTCTGAGGTAACATGATGAATTTATAAAAAAACAGAGATTCATATTCTAAGCTCAACTTTCTTAGAATGTAACTTCCACTAAAAATATACTCAGCTCTTTTTAAAAATACTTTACAGGGTAACCAAGTAACCACCTATCTAAGACAATATGATACAAGGAAAATAAAAGTTTATCGTTTTACTGATTAAAAAATATAAATCTTTAAAGATAAAAAGATCCTTCAACTTTCAATATTATTCCTATCGTAAGCTATTGTGTTTATTTTTTCATATGCACTAGTTATCTAAATTATGGTTTATATTATTGCAGGGCCACCTTGCTGTGTATATCAATGGGCTGTGTTTTCTTCACCCTTGGTTTGGTTTTGTATGTGTACAACCACAGAAAGATCAAGGTTTTTAAAGTGGCCAGTCCAATTTTTTTAAGTATTACACTTTTAGGTTGTGCCATTATGTACCTTGAGGTGAGTGTAATCAAATAGTATATTTATAATTTAGTCTATTAGTATGTGGAGGAGTCCTGAGAACTGGGTTCAAAGGGAATCATTTATAAACATAAATACAAATTAAAGATACATTCTTGATGGTTCAAGTCATCAAACATTCTTATTATGCCAAAATTGAGGAAAGCATTAGCGAAAAAGAGGTTCAGGGTTGAAGAAATCACACTAGTAGAATAAGAACATTATTAAAGCCCCGTTTACACCGGAGTTGGCAACATTGTTGCCAACATATGTTATCAAAATTTACAAAAAATGTAGTAACGTTTTCGTCAAAATTTGTTATCAACACCAAAGAAGTGCTGGCAACATATCCCACCTTCCTGTAGGTAAAGATTAAAGAGTGTTGTCAACAATAACAATGTTGATGGGGGCTTAGGCGACCAGCAACAATGTTAGCAACACTTCCCCTTCCACTGTCTAGTGCACGTGATTGGCTTCAGTACTATATATCAGTTGTTTCTAGAAGTGCAAAAAAGAGCTGATTTACTGTCAACAAATTTTGACCATTCTAGATATTGACATTGCTTTAGGAATGCATTCGATGACAGCTAGGACATTGACATTTTGGAATGCAAGTTGGTCTTAAACAAAAACAAATTATCAGGTTTATTGGTTCAGGAATCCAGTATATCAACAAACTATCAATAGATAAGCCTTCATTTTTAAAGCATACTTTGTCGTGAAATATGAGTAGTTTCTTGAAGGAGGATTTGAACAATTTTACAGTTTGATTTTGTTTAAATATTGGATTTAATTGTGAAGTGTTATTCTACAGTTTTTTCCTAACTTTGAAAATTACAGGTTAGGTTATAAGAGTACTACCCTAGGAATTAATATAATAGGAGAGATAGAATTGTGAGTTGTTAGTGACTTGTATTTTCAAGTAAGTTTGCTGTTGCCCTATATTCCTATTACACGCACGTGCACACAAATATCAAACACAATATTTATAAAGAGTATGTTACTGCTACTCAAGAAAAAAAAATCTAAAAATATTATTTCTTTTTACACAACTGTTTTAAAAATATTTTTCATTTCAAAAAAGTGAATGAATGATATGACATTTTTATCATAACTAATATTTTGGGACTGTATATTACAAATTTTTCTAGTTTCTCCAAAAGTATGAAAGAATAAATGAATAAAAATAGTTTATATTCAGTGTTTTAGTTACTTAATTTAGTCTAAAGTGCGTTGAAAGATTTTAAAGATGGAATATTATTTTAAATTCCTATGTTTAATAAGTTGGAATGTCTCTCTTTGTTTCAGATGGCAGCAATATTTCCAATACTTGATTTATACTCCTGCATTGCGACAAAATGGTGCCGCCACCTTGGATTTTGTATAACATACACAGCTCTGTTGATGAAAACGTGGAGGTACATGAATATGTTTAAATGAATTAAAATAAGATAAGTAAGACATTAAGGGAAGTATTGTAGAAAGAATAATGGGAATTGTAGTTTTGGCCAGCTACTGTAATTCTTTGATATTTATATCTAATATATTATAGATATTAAATTAACTGGAGGAATTAAAATTATACCTATTTTTCATACAGTTACTGCATTAATATGAAACCGAGTTATTGTTACTTGTTGTGTTGAAACCGAGTTGGTTCAAAGTCATCCTCAAACTTACCATTCTTGATTATATAATTCTACCTAGCTCTTATCAATTCTACTCGTATTTCATTTAAAAATATGAATTTCATTACATAAACAATGTCCATAAACTTTCTTCCACAAAATTATTTTTCCAGAATCTTTTTATCACAAAAATTGGTAGTAAGCTAAAGTGACAACTCATATTGAGTTCAAGATAGAAAATCGTAAGTAAACAGTTATTTTGACATATTATCAAATACTTAATGAGCTTTTTAATTAAGTTTTATTAATTATTTATGGAAGGAGATGATGGTTGTAAGACACTTACAACAATTTTTTTATCAAAATATAAAAATGAAAACTTTGTTGAAATAAAACAATATAGTGAGTTATATTTATAATATTTATTATTGATTTAAATGGCAATATAAATTTAGGTATACCCTGATAATAGGGTAAATAGCAAGGAATGTATTTTTACCCTACTTTAAAATTCAGGCAAGTTTTAGAGGGTCAAAAAGTCACTTTACCTAGTCATGATGAGATGTTATCAGGGTGTCGCTGACATACCGAGTGAAGTCCGCCCACAAAGTAAAGCTGACAGATAAGCAGCTGCTACAGTGGATGTTCCCCATCCTGTTGGTCATGCTGATCTACCTCAGCACTTGGACAATAAGTGCACCTCCTGAAGGGGAGCAAATCTACGATAGTGAAGGCCTTCGGTTCAAACAATGCACATTTAACTGGTGGGATCACAGCTTAGCTATAGGTACTATCATATTATTACTATCAGCTTTGTTGCAAATGTGTATCAGATGATAATTAATTAGCTAACTATACATAATGTAAACCGCACCAAAATAGTCCGATGATAGCTGTTGCATGTGAAGGCCCCCTCCGCACTTCTCGTCCAGCAATGATGTCAGATATAAATTCATTGAAAATATTAATAATTTGTCTCAACATATGTTGCAGTAAACAAACATTATCATTTGTTATTATAAACCACAGAACCTAGAAAAAAAGACGGTAGGTATAACGCACATCTCCAATGACATCACATGGAAGAAATTGCAAAAATAAACACAAAAATACTGTTCTAATTCACATAATTATAATTCCAGCTGATAAGTGGAAACCACCCTTATCTTACAAACCTAATACTCAGCTGAATGCTTCTACGTAATTGGTGGATTTACTTACCAGTATTTAATAGAATAAACCAATCAGCTGATTTCACCCATGTGACGTCACAGTCTACTGTACAGCCTCGTTGTGATACCTGACGTCTTTTATAAATAGTTACCGTGTTTTTGTTATAAAAAATGCACACGTTTTGTTTATATATATATTTAGTGATATAATTAAAACGAATAAAACAGATATTTAACTTAATCAACATTATTTATTAGTACCAGGGCCGCATTTAGCTTCATGACACCCTTAGGCCGGCCGGGTTCCGCCGCCCCCTCCCCCCCCCCAACGTTACGTCTGTCTCCTACGTACAATTTTGGTAATATGAGACACGTAGAATAGGGACCGTATTTGAATCTATTATCAAGCAAAAATATAAGTTTATTTAAAAAATGTATCTTTAGAACTACTATTTTTGAATTATTTTCTTTACACATGTATCGAAATTTTTATTATAGACCTATTATCGGTAAAGTTTATATTTTCCCTTTTATCGAACTTCCATGGGAACAATTTACTTATTTTATTATTATTATATTTGAATTATTTGAAATAGGTACATAATATGATTTATTATATTATATTATCCTAAAATACTCAACTTCTTATAAAAATGATTAATTAAAAATGTATAACAAACGATAAAAATTGTTGTGTAGTTGTATTTTTTACAATCCTTTTTTTTACATGACATCTAGTATCTAATGAATAGTAATAGGAAATAAGTCCTTCTTTATTTCTTGAGTCCCCATCCAAAATACTACACGGCTTCACATCGTGTGGTGACTTTTTCTGTGGAGTCATTTTCTATTGAAGTTAAAACGGATAAAATTTCATTCCATGACTCTCTAAGGCCTTGGCAAGCATTGTCCCTGGCCGACCACCGAGTAGTTGATAGCTTTTTTAGTGTTTTCCTTTATCAATCTCGACTATCAAACGTTCCCATCTTTTTGTTGAGCTTGTAAAAAAATATAGCTCTTGAAGGATCATAAAAAAATTACAAGCTTCACTACAAGACTGCCGCTGATGTCCCAACTAAATTTAGTGAATGAGCTGCACATGGTATAAACATTGCCAAATGGGCAAGCTGCTTTATCTTAGCTTGCAAGCCATTATAGAGTCCAGCCATATTCGAGGCATTGTCGTAAGACTGCCCTCGACAATCACTGATAGTGATATTAAAACTATTTAATTCTGTTAGTACAGCATTGAACATTTGTTCTGCTTTGTATCCAATGGAGGGGATAAATGTGAAAAATCGTTCACTTGGAGAACCATCAGATAGAACATATCTGAAAATAAGTGTTAGCTGGTCAATGTGAGATACATCAGGCGTAGAGTCAACTACAATGCTAAAACACTTGGCTTGTTTTAACTCCTCACTTCTTCACTTTCACAGCCATTTCATCACATATATTAGATGATAAGTAATTTGTGTGACCGGAGCCAGGATGTCCATGCCTTGAAATATGTTTTGCCAAGAAAGGGTCAAATTCAGCGATTAATTCCAAAACCATCAAATAGTTTCCATTCCATTGAGAACCTATTTTATTATTGTCCCCCGTGAGAGGCAGACCTCTTGAAGTAAGAGACCTAACGGCAGCAACTACTCGGGTTAAAATATTGCGCCAGTAAATGGTTTCGTCATCAAGTTGTGCCAAAAGTCTTGAATATATCCTATTGAAAGCAATGCTTCTTGATTTTAAATCAATGATTGACCATACACATGCCCAGCCGCCAACCAACCAGTGATCTCAGATTGAGAACCGTGTGACCGGGACGTCTGACACTGTATACAAGTATTATCAAACTGGGAGTGCGGCTGGACTCCAGATAGCTAAATGGCGTTTAGCCGCACTCCCAGTTTGATAATACAAATACTATAGTATGGTTGATATACCACATGCCGACACTGCATTGGGTTTAATAAATGAAATATATATTTATGATAACCCCAGTAGCGAGTGATTGCTATGGTGTTTTGCAGCTTACCATAGTATTGATGTTTATATTTTCGGGTTTTTCTATTCACATTTATTTTTGTATCAATGTTAAATGGAAATTTGCCGCCCCTGGATATTTGCCACCCTAGGCCACGGCCTACTCGGCCTTATTGGAAATACGCCCCTGATTAGTACTTTCTACAGAATATAAAAGTTTTATATTATTATAATGCTATAAAAAAATTACAGGATTTACATATACTATAGTTAATTTTACCACTACATTCTAGAGATCTTTAAACATTATCATACAGTTGTTTGCCAATTAAATTGACAGTATTGAACACACCATACTTGTCATAGATGATACATGTAGTTGGGTGGTTCTCAGAAACGATATGGCAACACTGTCTAAAATGTCATAGGACTATCTTGATGCGGTTTACACTAGTATTCAATTTGTCAAGAAGGTTGTAATGGAATCTTGTCATTTAATGTTTTTAGAAAGCAATATAAAATTGCATTTCTTGCAATTTACAATGAATGTTACTTCTTGGTCAGCTGTTAACTGTATCTCTATCAAATCCTTTTTTGACTGTCACTACCATACATAGTGACTTTAAAAACTACTTTGTCAATAAATAATAAACAAACTCATAATACATTTACAATGGCCAAATGGACGATTTTTTATTCAGCAGTTGTTACACCTAACAGAATATTTAATAAAATAAAGTTGAGATTTGCCAATACATAAAATAACAAGACATTACTAATGACCAATCAAACGCTAACTGATAAATGACTAACAATAATATGAATACCGGAAATGTCATGACTGAAATAAAACCAAGCACGACAAGAACTTTACAAAGCGCTTAGAAAGATACTCAGTAGTTACATTTATTATTCTGTCCTGAAGTGAGGTCTAAGAACTCTGTATTGCTATAGGAACAAGGCACTTCTTCAGTCCATTTCAAATGAGATAACAACAGTTGTTGTTAGTCAATTGTGAATGATTATGAATTTTCTCATGGTATGATTATTTATACACTATATAAACCCTGGAAGTTATGTTTATATAATACTCGCTGACAGCCCTTGCTTTAATACAGGGTGGTTCTCCATGCTTGCTTACTCTTCACTCTGTGGTTCTCTCCAAACCATCACATCAATATAAAGGCTTAGCTTACAATCATTTTCCAAAATAACAAAGTCTAAAAACCCCTGTAAGTCTACTTTAGGGGGACACAAGGTAGTGCAATTATGTCAGGGTTAACAGAAATTACCTTAAACATTTCCCAATGCAAACCAGATTAGCCAAGCTTTAGTGCCATGTTTTTTTATCAGCTGTTTGAAATAAATTATTAATTTAATTAATGCTGATGTTACTCATATGGAAAAAAGGAAATGCTGAGGGGTTGTTTCTACCATTCAGGAATGGAATTTAGAGAATAGTTCTATTCTTAGTAGGTCTCTATGGTACAACATTTCATTACAATCTGATGAGAAGTTCCAAGATTTCATGATGCTGATCTACCTCAGCACTTGGACAATAAGTGCACCTCCTGAAGGGGAGCAAATCTACGATAGTGAAGGCCTTCGGTTCAAACAATGCACATTTAACTGGTGGGATCACAGCTTAGCTATAGGTACAATCATATTATTACTATCAGCTCTGTTGCAAAGCTGTACTCACATTACTTTCACTTTTTCATTGCCATAACTTTTAAGATTGCAAGAAAAGTTATTTATTGATCTCATCAATTGAATAAATAACATCAAAATTATTTATTGATCTCATCAATTGAATAAATAACATCAAAATTAATTATTGATCTCATCAATTGAATAAATAACAGAAAGTGTGACATTTAAAAATAATTAACACTGAATAAATACTGCAAATTCTTTTTTATCTTAGAGGTGGATAGTAGCTGAACTGTGAACAAATCAGGTGAAATGATGATTATTGCTTTTTAAGATATTTTCCATTTTCATTTAAGACATGGGTGTGACTCTTTGGGAGATAGTTTCAGCTCAGAAAAAGTTGTTTTATGAAAAAAAGAAAACCACAAGAACCTTGAAGAAAATGTGAATACTGCATGCCAATTTTTAAAGAACATCAAATTATGACCCTGCTTAATTTGATAATTGTTCAGTTGCTCTTTGCTTCAATAGTTTTGCTATTATACAAGATATTTATGGGCATTATGCAAGGAAAAAATATTTGCTTACCCTTACCATTAAGGCTAGTAAAAACTAAAAATAGTCAGATGTTTTTAAGCATAAAATTAAAATTATTAAATAAGCTGTCAGAAAAAGCATGGAATGTTACTATCAATAAATTTAAAGTAACCCTAAAAAATTGGCTAAAAACAAAGCTATTTACACTGTCAATGAATACTTGGCCTCTGATATTACCTCATTAAGTTTTTAAGCAATTTTAATTTTGTTTTAAGGTTTTATTATTTAATTTTTGAAGTTTAGTATCATTGTTATTGATCTATTTTATTATATGGTATTGTTGTTTAACAAATCATATAAAATTATTTCCCCATATTTTGTGAGTTTGTGTTGGATTTGAATTCTATTGCATAATATGTAATAATGCCTAATGACAATAAAATTATCTTGAACCAGCCAAGTGTTACATGGCTCTGTTTGATAATACACCCCCATCTCACCTCAAATTTCCTTTCTCCTCTGATGATACAATAATGTCCCCTGTGTGGATTGTACGCTGAGCAGATTCGCTTCATTAGTTGAGTTTCCGATATTGGCCTTTGGCTTTGGTACATTAATTAACTTCATTTATTTTTCAATAGCCTATTTTACATGCATAACTGTAATATTTCTATATAATTTACATTGATCTGTATTTCATTTGATCAGCTGTTTTAATTGTTAACAATTTCCAATATTACTCATATGGAGATTGCTTTTTAAGTGATTTTTTTCTACCCTTTAGGGATACAGTTTGTTATTTCAGTATATTGAAATAAATTGAAAGCAAATAGTATATTATGCCAAAATTTCTAGTTAATCAAAGAGGCTTTTTATATTTTCCTCATACAAAAATACTGATTGAATTTAAATATACTTGATGCAATAATAAAATTAATAGTTTGACATATTAAGTCTTCATATATATCATTTCACATTTTGCTGCAGAAATAAGGATTGTATAAGGTTGACAAATGTGTCAGTCAATACTACAACTGGTTTCAGGTGAAGTGCTGTTCCTAGCGTGGGGTATTCGGGTGTGCTACAACGTGAGGCATGCAGAGTCCTTGTACAATGAGGCGAGACTTATCACTGTTGCAATATACAATATTGCTGTTGTAAACATTGCCATGGTAGCCTTCCAGTGAGTAGCAACAGTATTTTACAGTTATATTTTAAAATATAAAATTAATGTATATAATAAGAAAAAAATGAATAAAACTTTGATTAAAGAAAATAGTTAATTCCTAAAATTCATTCTTGATTTCCCCATTGTATATGTCAAGGAATAGTAGTGGTCTGGAACATTCTCTTCATTACGGATTCCCCTTTTGTTATGAGCATCTATAGAGTTGTCATGGGTGAATGGTGCTATTTTAATATAACTTTCAAGCTATTATTAAATTGATTATTTTTAGAAACTTATTTTAGAAGTTAATTTTTATATTTGCTATTGAGGCTTTGACTATTTTTATTTTATCATTCCATTTATGGCATTTCTCTAGTATTAAGAAAATGTATGAGTGCAATCTCACAAATCTGCTAGCATGTTTTTGGTTAAAAAATCCCACTCTATAACACTTAACATGATGGATCTTCCTACCCACTCTATGACATCTGGTTTAGGCTCAATGGGCAATGCCACTCATTTATGACACATGGACCTCATATTCGCTCATGTATTGACAATCGGCATCTGAATAATGAATAATAATAATGACAGTAAATCTGTATTGAAGCCTGTATAGTAAGCCTGTGTCGGTGTACCCCTAAGCCAAAGGGTAACATGCTAAGTTAGGCTATATGCAGAGGAGAGTTCTCTCATGACACAAGGCAAAAAATCTTATTTGCGAGGCCAAAAGTTGAAATCCACAAGTGAGGGTATGGTAGAGTTCCCTCCATGGCCGAGGGTTGAAATCACTGCGAAGTTGAAGGCCATTGTAACTTTATCGTTACTATCACAACTGCACTGTATGGAAAGGCGGGAGTGTCATCATTTTACTTGTATCGGTGGGTGGAAGGGTCATCAATTTTGTATGTTGGGATAGTTTTCAAATAGCGATTTGAAGTAGGTTTTGTTAAGCAACTTATGAAGATCAATATGAAATACATGATTTTTAAAATTTTAAAACACATGTAATATTTATTTAAATAAACAAATATATTCAAACATCTAAGATGATGATGTATTGTGTTTCAGTTTATTTTTGTTTCCGAGAGCAGGACCTGACATTAAGTATCTGCTAGGCTTCATCAGAACACAACTGAGTACTTCTGTCACTGTTGCACTTGTTTTTGGCCCAAAGGTAAGCTTATAATATTTTTAATCAACTTTTTTTAAATTGCATGTAAACTTTCTTCCAATGTAAATTTATTTACATATAATCTTCCTATAATAGAGCTAGGGTTTAGGTGATCTAGATAAAGCTATTCAGCCATATGTATTACTGTGCATTCTTCACAGTTATTTTGAAAATCATGGTATCCACCATGTAGGTTAGATAAAAGATGTTTGGTCTGTGATTAATTAATAATTTAAACAATTGTGTAGTTGTCTAATATTTGTGACTTGGCAGGTCCTACGAGTGCTGAGGGGGCAGGGGGACCAGTGGGACAACCGTGCACGGGCAAGAGGTGTTACTGCATCATTCTCACTAAATGGAATTGGCCTTGTCCCTGATGATGCTCCTGACCTACTTCAAGAAAATGAAGAGCTTAAGGTACCTTACAAAAGATTGTAGAATCTTATTTATATGTCTAGTTATCAAAACATTTATTATTTTGTCAGAGATCAATACAAATTGTGAAAGTTAAGTGCTTTTGCATAAGTATAAATTTTGGCTGTTCTTCTATTGAGTACTTCTCCAATATTTATTCCCAGGAGATCTATCTCCTCCTTTTCACTTTTCTAGCTAAACTCATTCAGTTAACCTTGAAATAGTCAGTTTCAAAGAATGCTACAGTTACCATCATAACAAATGTACATCTAGGGTGCCCATATTTTCCATGTATTTAAAGGATTTCGGAACCTGTTCAAAAATAATTACTGATGAAAATTTAGAGATGCTGACAAAGACAGAGGAGAACATTCTAAAAATATATTATTAGTTTTATAAGCAAAAATGTCAAGTACATTTTGTTAATAATGTAATCAAGCCCATATCTTGACGATCGGCGTCTTATGAATAAATAAAAAAATAAAAAAAAATAAATAAAAAAAAATTAAATATATTTAAAACAAATAAAATTTGTGAAATAATTCTTGTTAAAAAATATTTTCAGACTAGAGACACACAGAGGAATGTTACAGGATTCTTTTGAAAGTCCCTCTGATCTAAGGATGGTAAACGTAGCTTGTCGAGTTTAATCTCAGGAACGTTTGCTTAGTTTTTCCTAATATTGTAATAGATTTGTTACTCGTATTTCTACCAGAAATTTATTTTCTTTTGTATAATTAGTATCTTTTATTTATTTACAGGAAGAAATTCAAAAATTAGCAGGTCAAATGGAGTTTATGAAAATTGTGCACATGGAAATGAACAATCGCCATTTAAAAATGAAGCCTGGCGGATACTTCAGTGCACCTAATACAGCCGTAGTTGTACAGAGTCCTGTGAGCAGACCTTCAGGTGGTTTTGTCTTGGGAAAAAGTTTCAGTACTACCGAAGAGCCTGATGAGCGTGTATGACTAGTCCTCAGTGGAGAGGAAGTTTGGTTGTGATATTACCTTTTCTGTGATTGTAATGACTCAGCAGGGGCAGTTTAGGCTATTCTGTTGTCTCCTTGTGAAATACTGTATCTAATTGTTGATGACAATGTGTTCATGACATTCGTCTTTTTATGTCCAAAGTATTATTTAATGTTTATGACTATTTTTATTAATTTAAGAGATTGACTGAAATGTTGTATTAATTGAATGATAAATGAAAAACTAGGACATTTCATAACTATCTTTATAAAACGTAAGTCTGTTATACAGTATTGATTGACAATACAGTTCACTATTAAACTGATGCACAAGAAACATAATCACTTTAGATTATATTAGAAAACTTGTTCTTGTTGTATTAAATTTTAAAAATCTTGTTGGTAAATAAATATTAGACATAATTATTCATGTTTAGCTGCTAAATCAATATGTTTGAACTGCATAAAGTAATATTACACATGGGACTTACTAGGGAAAAAGAGTTGGTTTTGAGAGATTTTCAAAACGCGATACTTTTGTAATGATTTAGCTTACAAAATATAATAAGGAGATGAATGTAATATTCCTAATTTTGTCGAATAAAAATTTATTTAGAGTTTTAACATGAATTAAGGTTTGGGTTTTGTAATATACTTTTCTCTAATTTTAAACATTTGAAATACTGTAATAGCATAACTACCATTTTAATAAATGGATAGAACAGATTTTGGGTATTTTTTTAAAGAGGACAACCACTAATGAAAAATTATTTGAAATTGAGAAATAGGAAACTTACGAATCAGTTTAGTACTATCAGATAGAAAACATTAACCTTCCCGGGCGTTTGACGAAATAATACGCCAAGATTATTATGCTCTGCGGGCGGAATGACGGGCCTTTCCGCCAATACCTCTCATGTCATCGCCTGATGCTGACTGACACGAGTGAAGTTGTTTACTTGTTTAGCTTATCTCTTTGATTTCTTCTCCCCACTGTAACATTCTTCATGCCCTACATTCATCTTCATGCCTGCTCGCTTCCACGCTTCCCGCCTTTGTCATCATTCCAGCGGTTTTCCATTGTGTCTGGTGCATCTACTAATTAAAATGGCTGCTTGTGATAGTCCTGACTTTTCAGACAATATCATTGAATGGTTAAATACGTCTTTTTCAGAGCACGATACCAATAATGTACCAATAACACCTTTAGTTAGCAAAATTATGTATTTAAGATGTCCACTTACATGATTCGCCAGGGGGTTTGACATAACTATCCGCCAACAATATTTTATCAAATATAATACTGAAAAAAATTATTAGACTATAAAATCTATTGTTTTAAAGTTATTAGATAGGTTCCCAAAAAATTAGAATGAAAAATGTAAAAAAATTATTTTACCACAACCATTATTTAATTCCTCTCAGAATGCAAACTGGGTTCAGCCCGGAAATCATTAAAAATATGCACAACACAGTTAACAGGTTAACCTAACCTAAGCTAAAGTTTTTCAAGAGTGAGGGTCCTCTTCTAAAAAAACCCTAGATTTTTCTGAAGTATTATAACTGTTATGGAATTGATGATAAATTACATACACACTTTTTCAGGTGGGAAATTACTAAAAACATAGCAAACTTGTTTGTAATGTCATATACTATGATACGTGTCCCTTCATAAGCAACCTGAAAATGAAACAACTCTTGCTCTTACTATTTCGCTCGAGTAAAAAAAATGTGGGACTGCTTAAAAACTTCATATTAATATATAGTACGTAAATAATTCCCCATAGCTTTTAAATCATGAATAGGTAACATTGTGATGTACCAGAATGCACTAAAGAAGAACATTTATAATAAAAATTGGAAGACATTTGAGCCTGACTGGAACAAGATATGCTTGTCAAATAACTAGGACAAAAATCATCATACAAATGATAATTAAATAATTTTTCCTAGTTAATTTCCTTATAATACTATTTTAAACATATTCTTATTCTTCCTTACTCCTTGGAAACCACTTACGGTTTGCACTTTGGGCATGTGCCCTGTATGCCCAAGACTGGAGGAATACAATTGTTCACTACAATATTGAGTGGTCTAGATGCCTCTGTTATAATTTCCAATTGCAACTGAAGTATATTTAAAAAATATGTACATACGGTCACATTTTGTTTACCGTACTAAACCAATTAATTATAATAATGGAAACCAATTAATAATAATAGTGGAAATCATTATTTTATACATTAACAGACCAATTGTTTTGAAAGAAATTTAACTCATATGGTTAAAGCGAACAGGCAATCTTAATTTGCAAATTCTAGACAAGATTAAAAAATAGTACATTCAAATTTATTTTAAACATAATATTTAGGTGGAAAACTGAACTGAAACTATTCAAGAAGTATTTCAAAGCATTTAATATATTTTCTTTATTTCAAAGTATTCTGTAAATAATTTCACCAAATTCTTCTAGGACTGACATACCAACATTTATGTGATTTGGAAGGATTTCTCAGGAGCTTAGAGAAGATGTAGATGAATTATTAATGTACAGAAGCATACTTTGGGTTTAAACATGATAATATAGTTTTAAAACATGTTTAATATCCAAAGGATTAATTGAGTACACCCCTGTATGCTATATATTGTAATATATTCTGTTGCTAAGATGTCAAAAACCTAATCCAGAGTTGTTACTCACAAATAATCCTATTGTTAGATTTAACTTTATCTGATCTAAGTTTGTTTCTAATATTCAATTGTAAAACCACAGATAACTAACTCCACCCAGATAGCTCATACCCATGCTAAAGAATGTTAACAAATTGTTTGTAGTTGTGTGAACTGTGCGCTTTAAAGCGTGTTGAACAGGTGTGAACTGTTGGCCTTGCCAGATTGAATTTAGTCACATAGCTCTTTCAGTTAATCTAGTTAAATGAGAGGAAGGCAGTTCAATGTGACAACATCGCATCCTAAAATCATGGTCGTGTAGGGCATTTTCCCTATGAACTCCAGAGTGTACGCTTTTTCCGTATGCTGTGAGCTATCTGTGGTAAAACTATTGGAGTATGTAAAGCACATTCTTTATGTAATGTCAGAAGAGTTTCTAACGTTTTTAATCACAAACTATATTAAATGTTGAGAAATCTAAACCTCTAAATAATTCTTAAATGTGTAAAAAGAAACAAAATATGGATTGAATTATATTGTGGCTTTGAATGAGCCCATCCACCTAACCTGTCAGGTATTGTTCTATTACGTATAAATTGAATTACACCTGGAAACTTGTAAATTGCACAGTTCTTAAATGTTTCTTAATGCATCTTTAGCTTGCAGATCTAGGATTTTATAATAGCATGAACTACAGATGTTTTACAAACAAAGAGAGATTTATTCCGTGTCTAGACTCATTCAAATAGCTTCACAAATTCATGTCCAAACCAAGAACATGATTTTTAACTTCAGATCTAGGGATGAAACGTACATTTATATGACCAATGTAATATACAAGTGTCTAAGAAAAGAACAAGTAACTATGCAATCTAGAAGATTGTTTAAAAGAAGCATTTGAAACATTTGAAAGTGGTACGTACAAAAAATTCTACATATATACAAATAAATTCTGCATTTTTTTGCCTTGCTAAAGAATGTAGAAAAGGTTTGAATAACCATCTGATAAATTAATTCAAATTTACAAAAAAATTCTTCAATTTTTTTATATTAAAAAAACAAGAAATTCACAGTTTTGGGGATTTTACTGTCTTGTAAAAATTATGTTAATAGTTGTATAAGCTCTGTTGGAATGCTTTGAACTGACACATTTTAAATATTTAACGCCAAACAGTTGAAAGTTAAAAAATAAAAATAATATGTTAATATTCTGTTCACAAATTATTTGTTTACTACTAAACGTTTTAATGTTTTTTCTAATCAGTAATATTTTCTTATTTTTCCCCAAACTTAATGCTTTATTAGGAGGTTTTGTAATGAAATAATTTTCACCCAAAGACAGATTTTTTTCCTCAGGAATTTGACTGAGGACTGAAGTTATGTTACAACCCATCAGTTCAACATTTGCTAGAATTGAATTTGAGAAGTTCAAGTTATGGAACATACAACGTCATGCTTGATCCTATGATGTGTAGAGACTTCCTTCAAATATGAGCATAATTTATCATAATTATACTAAGTGCGGACATTTATTTGATTCTTTTATGTAATTAATTAATTGAAAAATTTTATATTTAAAGTAAACTTAAGAATTATTTTCTTAGGAACATTTTATATCATGTAAGTCTTTCTTCATAATAGTATATTTTTATTGAGGACTTGTAAATAAAATGATTTTCTGTTAAGTGTTGAATGTTCCCCTTTCACTTGAAACTGGTATAATCCAATTCAAGTATCAAAATACCAGATTGAGGTATTTGTCAAAATCAAGTGTTTATAGCTTTGTAAGGCAACTTACAGAACTGTTCTTGGCAGAGGTGGTTCCTTCTTACATGTAAGCTTGTAAGTGTGATATTATTTGTTACATGTTTTGTAGATTATTATTACTGTTAGACACAGATGTGTAGATGTAATATAATTACAGTAGCGGCCTTACCTTAGCTGAATTGGCAATGTTATTTCTTGCAGAAATTTATATTTGGATGGTTATTTTTATATAAAACTAATACTGCTAAAATTATTTTCTAAATGTTTAAAATCAATTCTATTAAAAGCTGTAGCATTCAGAAATATTCAAAGCATGAATATTATTCATTGATAAACACGTTGGCTCTCACAACTTGAAATTTATTGATTTTCACAGTTAATATTATTAATATTAATTGATTTTCCTTGTAGATTTACAGATTGATTAACATGTTCACTGCTTTAAAAAATTGTACTATCTTCTGAAATGCTAAGCTCCCGCTGGAGAATTGTGTGTGGCATTGCAGGCCATGTTGGATCTGAGAAGCGAGTAACTGGGGCCCCACCTCCCTGTCCGAAAGGAGGGCAATGAATGTGTTAAATATCATAGTGGATTTTAAAATATCTTCTCTGTTTTCTGCTGCAAAGTATTAATTTTCAACCACCGGTTTTGGTGTGTCCGCTCCTTTGCCAGGTGGGAAAAGCTTTGTGAATCATGCACATACTGTTTCAAACTGGTATTTCGAATACATAATGGTTTAGTCATTAACATGAACTAATTAAAAGTTATACTTAAATTAATGTGTCAGTAAAGACATTTTTCTACCTAATAATGGAAAAGACACTCCAAAACCAGAAGTAAACTTAATTTATTGTGAAGGACAAAAAATAGGCTACTTTACCATCTATCTCTTTTGATATTATTATGATCTTATTTTGTAAATTCAAAAAATCTAAATCCAACGTTATTAAAATAATGCCTAGCCGTTATTGTACATTTTATGGCTACCAAGCTGGACATGTATTATAAGTTCCATCTGTGCTTTGAGTCACTGTTACAAAACTATTTTACCACACTGCCTAATGGTTTTAATAAATCATTAAACTAAAAAAATATATTTGTGAATTTAAACTATGATTCTAAAAACTGCAAACCTACCTTCAGACATATGACTTCATTGCTGCTAAATGTTTGCTTAGAATTATTTGACTAAAAGCCATCTTAAGACATTTAATCTGTATTATTTGTGTAATACATGTTACCCAACAATTGAAATGTCAACTATACCATTCAACCAAAAACAAATTAAAGTAAAAACAATCTGTAAAAGCTACCAATCTACCATCATTTACTGAAACAGAGAGTATGCTTGATATATGCAGATGGAGAAGGTTACAAAATAATCAAAGCTTAAAAACAACATGAGCAATAGTTTAATTAGCTATGATTAAGTAGTTTAATTAGCTTCTGCTAAATGATTGGCAGCACTGCATTCTAAAGTTCGCTTCTAAGTTAAAGATATATGAAAGCTGGCAACTTATATAGCACAGAAAGCAAATTTTATAAGCTTTCTGCAGCAAACAGGGAAGCCTTTAAAAAACTATTCTACTTAGCTAAACAGCCTTTAGAACACCCGTTTTTGTAAATAATTTAAGTGAAAGAGGAAAGTAAATAATTTGTCTTTTGAATAAAAAAGTAGTTTTTTGCTTGGCAAATTTATCAGTTAGAAGACAAGTTGAGTTGCTATGATTTAAATTGTGCCTGACTTGAAATTGAAAATCAGACTTCCCCTTGGAAATAAATTAAAATATTAGTGGAAAAACACCACTGACAAGATATTTGTATGTGGCAAAAATATTTCTGGGTCATAAAAAATATTAAAATAGAAGTTTGAAACTTTCTGCAGGAAAATTGGCTGACATAATAAATTGTCATACCTAAATAACTGTCAACTATTCTGGTTACTGCACAATGCCCAACATATGGAAGAATGGTGACTAACATCCCAAGCTTTGGAAGCTTGGAACACAAAAGTACAAAAGAGTATGTCTATGTCAATGCAATTTAATGGAGTGGCTGAATTCTTTCATCTATACTGAACTTAACTTTAGTACTATACAATTGTTGATCTACCATGTAATATTTGGTAATCTAGTAAATGATGACAATGTTTTTATTCAGATCTGATATACTGAACTTTAATAGTCTATCCAACTTACAGAAAGAAATATGTTTCGTTTCCAAACATCCTAGAAATCAAATGTGACCCAGAAAATAGACTTTCAGTGTTGGAATTCTTTTGGTAATCTGAAAGGTGTGCTCCCAAAAAAGTTTCTCAGTGACAAAAAAAATTGATCATCTCATGATTGAAAGCAGGATTTTACATAAAGGATGGATGAAAAACAAGATTACAGAGGTAACCAATGTTTTTGAAATCTCAGCACCGAGTAAAATATTCATGAGAATTTAATTAACTGAACTGGTAAAATATAACGCTGGGCTTGGAAAGACTAGAGACTGGGATTTTATCTTGTAAAATACTGTTCTGGAATGATTACAATAAACAATGACATTTGGCTAAGACAGATTCGTGAGTGGACAATAGAGTAGCAAAAAGTAGTACAGTCAAACCTCTCTCATTCAAATTTCAGGGGGGAATTCATTACATTCAAATTACATAGGTTAACCGTAATATTTATTTAGAACCATATACAACGTAAATAAAATGCTGTCTTTGTTCTTGCACCTGTTACATATTCAAATGCGATGTCCAGACTTATCTTTCTTATTTCTATCATAAAGAGTTCTATAAATATTGCCGTTAACTGAAATCAAATACTAATCTACCAATTTGTTTCATTTGAGAGTAAATTAAATAACTTGATAGATAATCATATGTCAGTATTTAATTAAATTTTTACTTCTTATTGATTTATTTCATTATTATTTGGTAATGTTATGTTGTTAGTTTATAGATGGTTTTATATTTATGTATTATCATTGTATAATATAAAGTAATGCATCAAGAATAGTTACACTGAAGGACATTCCATTGCATGTAATTTATTATTTGTATTAGGACTATTTTTTTTTTTTTTTTTTTTTATTACCTTTTAGATATATTTTGGATTATCTTTAAATTGAAAATGTACAACAATAGCATTGCAATCAATAAGATATTATAAAACTCAAAATTTTCTCTTAAACATATAATTATAAGTTTATTGGCTGGCTTTATCGCGACTCAGACAATTACTGTACAGTATTGTGATTAAAAATAGCAATAAAGTAGAATGTCATCGGTTGTTGTCAGACAGGGTAAAATTATGGTTGCTCCTATTCTAACCCATTTAGACGCCTCATTTAGAATAAATAGTGAAGGTTAAAAAGGCAATATTATGACATAGAAGTTGGGAACTTACTGTAAAATCTGAACTTGAATTGTAGAGGTCAGGCAACGAATCTTTGATCCTTCTAATTTAGATATATTAAAAACAATGAAAGTTTTTCAAGAGACGTTTCTGTTTGATGAGATTTGAATGTGTGAGGTTTGTCCTAAAACGAGGTGACTGCTAAAGGCTCCCTGATGGTGGCAGCAGATTGTCAAAATTAATATCGTTGTTTTAAATTATGTTGTGTGGCTTGTATTATGAAATATTTAATTCCTCCAAAATTTATATACTTAAGTTGACAAGACTGGCATTAAAAATGCTTTAGATTATTTCATTTTAATTAGTTATATTTCATACTTGATACATTAAAACCTAGGTTAACTTTCAGTACTATAGGTAAAAAGCTAATGTTAAATGGTACAATTATTTTTCAGATGTACAGATTTTATTTAGTATAAAATGTACTGATTGCAATTTGTAAATTATATTGTCAAACTATGTTTTCATTATGAGTATTTGTCAATTATGATGAGTTAAATAATGAAACTATTAAACCAATAATGTATTATTGGAAAAGTGTGTTGAATAAATAAACATTGAAAGCAAAAATATTCTTTTATTTTACCAAATTTTAACCCTTGACATACACTTGTCACATTGCTTATGGTTTTACTTTTAAACAACATTTCAATTAACATTAACATTAAGCAAATGCATGTACTGTAACATCAGAGGAAATTTTAAGCATTCAGAGAGAAAGCAGACAGACCAAACTCGTACGACCTAATGGGGTTCTAATGCCGTAAGACTATTTTATTCTATCAAATAACATTGATATTAATTAACCCGCAGTCAGTTGTGTATCCTGGACGTACACATTTGAAATCATCATTATCATTGGTCCTTCTGCCTCTTGGTAGGTCTTCATGAAACATTTCTTTTTCTCCAGTTCTCAATGTTTTGTTATTTATTTTTTATTTCCCAATATTTCATCCCCATCTTCAGGACGTCCACCATTTGCAATCTTTCCTTCCCTCTTCTCCACTACTGTTCCTTCTATTGGAGTCTTCAATAAACATTCCCTTCTCATTGTATACCCCAACCAATTCTTTTTCCTTTTCTTTATCTCCTGAATTTTTTTTCTCCTCCCACCCTTCTCCATACTTCATTTGTCACGCTGTCCTCCCACTTAATCTCCTCCAAAACCTTTTTTCCATTGATTCCAATATTTTTACATCTTCCTTTCTTAGTGGCCACGTTTCTGCACCATACAACAACACACTCCATACGTTATTATTTAACTAGCCTCTTTCTTATTTCTTTCTCTAATGGGCCACACAACAGTCTTCTCTTTCTTCTAAATCCTACTTTTGCCAATGCCAATATTGTTTTTATTTCTGTATTACATCTCATATCTTTCCAGGTATTTGAATTTTTCAAAATTTTCTTTAACTTTCAGTTCGAGTTATGTTATCTTCTCTTCCACCCTGGGTCATACACTTTATATTTTTCTCATTCATCCTCATAACATATTTTTCACACCATTTGTTTAGCTCCTTCATCATTTTAATTAACTTAGCTTCATTCTCTGCCAGCACCACCATATCATCAGCGAACCGTATGCACTCTACTCTTCTTCCACCCACACTAATCCCCCAATTCCCAACAAAACTCTCTCCTATTTTCTCTTCCAAATATATATTAAAAAGTATCAATGATGGCAGCAATATTGTAATTGATTGTTTATAATTACTATGTACAGCTGATTACAGGGTTTTTTTAGTCCGCATTTTTTACATCCCCACCTGTACAAATTGAGCATTGCTAATATTTATGACTATAGTACAGTCATCCCTCCTACAAAAATGGTGGGAACAGAAAACGAACTACTCTTGAACACAAAAACTAGCACAACAAGCGGTGAGTGATGCAACGTTTTCCGACAATAGCTAAATTCTAGCTAAACCAATGCATTTGAAGCAGGAGTGCATGTTGTTCAACGTAGTCCGCATTCAATGTGTCAAAGTAAAGGCAAAGTCAAAGAGTGAAGTTGAAAATTGACAAGAACAAGCCATGTATACTTACTTAATGTTTATTGAGGATTGAGCTGAAGATGAGTTAGTACAGAGAAGAAAGAGGTCACATCCAATAGTACACTGAATGTGTGTTAAAGTTGGAAGATGTACGTTAGTTGTAATCTGTTTATAACTGCCACTGAGGCATCCATTCCGGCCATAAGAAAGCAACCTCTGTTTCTTTTTACTACGTGGTTAGTGCTAAAATGATTTTTTTCAGTAATAATGTGTACGTAACTACTTATCTAAAGCAGATTCCGGTTTTATTGGATCTTTATTAATGTGTATGGATATTGAATTGTAATAGAAGGGTAATATTTTGTTTTTAAAATTTGTTAATGATGGAGTATCAGATGAGGGAGACAACGGTAGTTGGACACTTTTGCCGTCATTACGTGAAAATTACCAATCATGACGTTTCGATTTGGTAAAACCCAAACCTTTTTCAAGTGCTAAAAACTAAATTACATCTACACAAACATGTTATAAAACTACGTTCTTAAACTAATAAACTTATCTACTTTAATAATTATCTACATTTTAACCTAGAAGGGGATACAAAAATGAACTTCTACTAAATATAAAAAATGTTAACAGGGTGAAATTAATAAAACCAATTAGGCGTTGCCAAGATCACGATATCAACGAAAAATGTTAAAACACAATTAATTAATATTCCTAGTATAAACACAATCTACATTTTAACCTAGATCCTAGAATGGGGTACAACAAAATTAACTTCTATGTAATACGTTGTACCCCATTCTAGGATCTAGGTTAAAATGTAGATAATTATTATTTTAGATAAGTTTATTAGTTTAAGAACGTAGTTTTATAACATGTTTGTGTAGATGTAATTTAGTTTTTAACACTTGAAAAAGGTTTGGGTTTTACCAAATCGAAACGTCGTGATTGGTAATTTTCACATAATGATGGCAAATGTCCAACTACCTTTGTCTCCCTCAGAAGGGTAATAGATAAAAAAATTGGCAAATATTGGTTTTAATTTTATTTACACAGTTAAGGTAAATAAAGTAAATATTATTAAAACAGTAATATCAGAATTCTTAATATTAAATAAATAACACAAAATGCATTATAAACTTAAATAATATAACTAAAAAATATATCTAATAGTCTTAATAAATAACTGTCATTTTGATAATTAATATTCTGATAAGTAGGATCAAATTAAAGACATTAAAAATACCAAACAAAATAAATACAATTTGTATGCATTAAAGAGATGGCCAGTAATATTGGGTATATTTGTAAATAACATGTTGGCTGCATGACTATCCAGGCTGTTCGGCATGGTTTGCCCCAGGTGTCCCTGTGTGGCAGGGTGTGAGCTGGCTACTATTGGGCCTCCCCTCAGTACTATTCAATGCGTCTTCAATCATGTTTGATTCCAATTCTTTGATATCAGTGAAGCAGCAAAAACCCAACAAAATTGATCTTATCTTGAAATTTGGTAAATTTTTTTTTTTTTTGTGAAGTATGATGTTTCATTTCAGGCTTGTCTATTACTGAACACACTAATTTTATTTATTTACAATATATAATATTTTGGTTATAAGCATTACTATTTACTGTCAAATATAAGAACAATAAGGACAAACAAATATAATGAAACTAAAAAGTATTGCACATTGTGTTATATGGAGCTGGGTTTTGGCAACACTGACTAGTGGTGCAGAAAACTTACTGCAGCCAGCTCACTTAAGATGCATTGCTTAGTTTTGTATTTATAGTTTTATCATCAGTCCTTTATTCTGGGTAATTAGATGTAGCGAACATGTTGGTTTTACAGAACAGTAGAAAACAAAAATGTTTACTTTCATTTTTCAATGTTTACACAAACATAACATTATATGACATTCTCTTTTGGATTTCAAATTGGTATGAAGTTATGCCGTTTTATACAGAGTTGCTAGATAGTGGTATTATACTTAGAGGAGGATATGCACTGATGTTACTGAGTGTTGGGTCTTGACAACTGGCAGATGGCTGGGTGTACAACTCAACATGCTGAAAAAAATGTTCTATTACAAAATCGTGATAAATCTATGACAATTAACTATTAATACATGGACCAGACTCTTTTAATATGCCGGTTATATAATGTATGTACATTTACACAATCATCAATCCTATGCAAAACTTTGTTTTTGAAATTTGTTAATGGTGGAGTATCAGATGAGGAAGACAAAGGTTGTTGGACATTTGCCATCATTACGTGAAAAATACCAATCACGATGTTTCGATTTGGTAAAACCCAAATCTTTTTCAAGTGCTAAAAACTAAATTACATCTACACAAACATGTTATAAAACTATGTTCTTATACTAATAAACTACAATAACAATTATCTACATTTTAACCTAGACCCTAGAATGGGGTACAACGTATTACTTAGAAGTTCATTTTGTTGTACCCCATTCTAGGATCTAGGTTGAATTGTAGATAATTATTAATGTAGATAAGTTTATTAGTTTAAGAACGTAGTTTTATAACATGTTTGTGTAGATGTAATTTAGTTTTTAAGCACTTGATAAAGATTTTGGTTTAACCAAATCGTAACATCGTGATTGGTATTTTTTACGTAATGATGGCAAATGTCCAACAACCTATGTCTTCCTAACCTATGCTTAAATTAATAATGTTGGTGATTAAATTTCATAACCGGAGTCAGAAAACATTTATGTAGATAAATGTAATAGTAAGTAATTAGTTGCCTTTTCAATTAATATATTATGTTATAAATAATTTAGATAGAGCTAGAAGTGAGAATAACAGACAAAAACTTGCCATTAAACAACCTTTATAGACCCCATAAAAATCAACTAAGAGGCCAAGTGTTGTGGAAATTGTACGTATTATGCTATGTTCTTAAGTCCTCTTTAACCTTCTGCACTCCATTTATTTTGCCACACAGTGCCTTATCAGATCCATTTATTTTTTTTTCAATGTTTCATATGTTTCTTATATATAGTTACAATGACCTATTATGTAAGCAGGTACCAAGTGTTATATACCAAATTATTCAGTATAATCAGGTGAACATTGTTATGTAATTTATTTGTAGTTTATGTACCTTTTACTCAGATATAAAAATATAAATATACAACATTTAAAAAAAAATTATAAGCTTTGAAGAAAGGTTTCAAGATTGGTTTCGGAGTCTGTCCCGATTATGATTTTCTGATATTTTGATTTAGTTTTAGCATCAATTACTTTTATTTTTAATTTGGCATGAACATAATTAAAACAAGCATTTAAATCTAGAGAGAAAACACTAATTTGTTTGGTTTCTAAAGCACATGATAATTAATTTCCAAATTGCACTTTATGAAACATTACAAAGCGTTTTCACTTTACAAATTATAATTTTGTAAATATTAAAGTTTCATGTTATGTATATCACGATTTTTTAACTGCTACAGTTCTGTTTTGTAGTCACACTTGACATATATGCCAATAGTACTGATACTGGTAAAAGTATTTTGTTCAAATACAAATGAATATATAAAACTGTAAACATTCGACAAACATAGCTTCAATGTTTGTGTCATCACTTGTAGACACCATAATACTAGCTGTACACGAAAATAGTACACAAATGTACGCTACATGCACTTTGATATATTCTCAATATTAATAGTAACTAACAAAACATAATATAAAAACAAAAAAATTTTAAATATTGTTTACAAACACAACCTAAAAGTGCATCAATGAACATTCAATGTGAACACGATAGCTGGAGCTGACTAAAGCTGATTGGTTTTAAAACGAATTTAAAAAATACTACAAAGTTCAAACATAATTGACAAACAATTCAAACAAACATTGAGTGACTCAAAATACAAGTAAATATTATCATGGCAACTATAGAAACTTTAAACAATATCTGGAACGAAATTAAAATGAAATAAAAGATTGATAACCAATGTCGGGCTGAATCTGCTTATGAAGTGGAACGGGAAAATAGCGATATCAGACTCAGTTCGCCAATAGAGCGCAAAGGTTAACACAAATATAGCTTTCGCTCCTTGGTTGCGGATGAGGACACTACTAGAGACGTTTGGGCTGTACAATGGTTGCCATGATTCGGGTGTCAAGCAAGAGAGAGAACAGAGTATCAAGCCTGTCAGTGTGCCGAAAATCAGACAAAAAAAACTATTGGTTTCGATTCTACACTAAGCTATAGAATCCTTAGTTGCCCTGGCTATAGGGCCATTAATAAAACGCTTTTTATAAGGAATAGTCAATCTAAGTTATTATTGGGCCAGACAGTACTTGTTATATTTTGTGCATGTAGGGGTTCCAGTAGCAGAGGGGAATTGTTCCACCACTTAGCTGCATTACTTCACAGGCGCGACTAACTTCCACAACAGTGTTTAGTTGAAAAATAAATAAAACTGTAATGAACTGTTCAAGATTTTTTTTTTTAATTTCCATTTAATTTTTACATTAATATTTATTGTCAGGATCCTGGGATCAGGAGAAAAAAGAAGCCAAATGGATGGTAGAATAGAGGCGTAGAGGTATTACTGATTGTTGTTCGAATACTAAATAATGATTCAATTTAATCTTTCTAAGTTTTATTTGTTGGTGTTAACTAAACCAACAAATGATCACTGCTGCTAATGACGTAATGGGTGGAGTTTGCTATTGCTCTGCCAGCATGCGGTATTCCGTCATCCTGGTTGCCATGACAATTTTTAAATAGAATTACAAAGTAGGAGAAGAGTAGTTCTCTGTCTCTCTTCCACCACTCAGTGCATCTTACTCACACCAAAGCATACAGTAAGTCATCATCTAGTCAGCCTATCTATAGTAAAAATAATTACTTCTTTTTCATTAACAGTCGTCATACTCCTTTGCCATTCATACTCACCTATACTTGATGATCAGCATCTCTTTACTAAATAGAAGAAGAACATTTTTATTTATCTATTTAATTTATCTACTACAGTTACGTCTTAAATGAACAAAAGATTTTCAACAAATTATCTAGAGGAGAATAAGCGAACTAAACTTAGTTCCAGTTGTCTGAGTTTAAAGAATAATTTACCTTTCTTGGTCTCCCTCTGGGTTTTGGCATCTTGTTGATCTTGGACTCGTTATGCTGGAAAAGGTAATGTTGACGCAGTTTGTCTGAACGAGCAAACTGTTTGGGACACTTAATACATGAGTAGGGTCTCTCACCAGTGTGTACTCGAATGTGCCTTTGTAAATGAGACAATCTGAGAAATGACTGAGTGCAGAATGTGCAGCGGTGAGGCTTTATACCCGAGTGAGTCTGAAACACAATACATTATGTTATGGCCAAAACTTAAATCAATTGCTCAATCGTCATTATGCTACAAATGGTAGACAAAGACGGCAATTTTTAATTTATTTAGAATAATCTCTGACACGGTCGGTTGTGATTTTTAGCTTCCACTAACCTTAACCATTGATGTGGCAAAGAATACCTGAGGTATCGTTTTAAAGTGTTTCCCCAGTGGCACACGATACCTGAGGTATCGAATTTACAAGCCTATTTTTAGCGGCTATTTTTTCATACAAATAACCATGAAATCCTATCATATTATATATCATTACACTCGGAATATTCTCAAGAGTAAAATACTGTAATTTGATAAAGATACTCTTAAAAATACCTTCGCAAAAAATTATAAAAGACTAATTACAAAATCTGCACTCCACTAATATCCCCGCGCCCGAGCGTATACACAAAATAAAACACGTTTTTCCCTCCACTTTTGGCCAGGTAATTTTTGTGTGGGAAAGATGAGAGCTACATCCCTAAATCAGAATTTTCCTAGGCAACACGACAAACTGTTTGTATTCATTCTGAAATGCCGATTTCTTATTATTCGATTTTTATTTGAAGTGATGTTTTCTTGTTTTCTATAATGGCAAACGATACCTGTAGGTATCGAATTGTTTTCGACCTGTTGCTAAGTAACTGTATGGTTTATATGATCGATTTTTATACCATTCGACGCGTTATGAAATTGTCAACAAGGAATACACATTTTGGGAGGCTATTTATAGCTTGACCTTGTTTATTTTACCTGTCGAACGGGACGTATGATTCACTTGGCGCGCCAGATTGTCGGGCCAGTTTGTTTGTTGTCCTCAACCTCCACGCTGTGCATACGTTCTGTTCTTGTGTCTGTATTATTTATGTTGATTTGTTTACTTTTATAAACGAAATGTCATTTATTATATTTCAAACTATTGACTAAATTAGTGCAATTTTAGTGTTATATAATAGTAAAAGAAATTTCTGTGTTTGTGAACATATATTTATATTACGTGTTTTATATGATTTTTATGGAAAATTCAAATAATTGTATATATAGTTATAGATAAGTGTTTTATTTTTTGAATTATGTTTAGTTATATGTTATTTCATGTTTATGTACTCAGATACTTTGATTTGAGATCCTGGAGACATGATTGTGCTAGTTTATTTGCAAAAACATTTTTCTCAAATTTCAACTATTTGTAAAAAAAAAAACAAAAAAAACTAATGTCCAATAAAACAAAAAAAATATATTTTTTGAAAGGTTATTTTATATTGTACTCAATAATAATAGGTTTTATCAAATAAATGTAAGTTTACTTATTTTTCTGCGTATTTATTTGCATATACCTATAATTTCATAAATTTACACTTTTTCAAATATTTAAAAAAATAAAACAAAATACAAAAAATTTTAAACAAAATTTTACTATATCTTGAAGAGAACCTTTTTTCATACATTTTGTATATTTTGATTATTCCAGTAAAAATTGTAGTATATTTTATAATTATGGATACTTTTCAATTTTATAACTCAAAATGTACAAACTTTTATATTTTACTGGTAATAAAAATTGTTGATGTGAATATATAACATTGTAAAGATAACAAACATATTATGTAGTTATTTCTGAACAAAACAATATAAAACATGATACATTTTAGTGCAAAACAGTATTTTTTACAGAATTTTGAAGTATAAGGCTCAAAACAACAAAAACCGACCTGCCACTATAGAGATTTTAAGCTGCCATGTATAGGTTTAATTGGAATACATTAGTATATGACTCGCTGAGAGATTTTTGAAAAGATTAAGATTTCATTTTTAATATTCTGCTCTTCTTTGGATACATTGGTTGCCTCTATTCTTATAGTGTTCTTATTACAAATAAGGCCTTTTTAGCCATATAAGTAAATGATCGTTTTTCTAATATTGAGTTTAACAGGTTCAAAGTTTATGTAGGTTTGGAGTAGTCTGGCTAGTAGGCTGATTATAATGCTATGAGAAGAAGAAATTAAATCCTTGTTGATTTTATTGCAGGGACTAAAGTTTTAGAAATAATACTGGTTAAATTACCTTTTTTCCTGTCAACAGTTCTTCAAAGCAGATTATGTTTGAAGAACTGTTGACAGGAAAAAAGGTAATTTAACCAGTATTATTTCTATAATATAACAGTTCTGGAGGCTAATAAAACAAAATGAATAAAGTTTTAGCTATAATAATATCAGTCATAATAATTACTGTGCTATTCCACACATGTATTATTTAAGATGGTGCCAGTTAGATCAGATATGCTTAAGGTGGTGCGGCCAGCAACTGAATTCCGCTGCACATTCTGGCTGTACCTCTAGCTAGCGAGTTACTACTAAACACTCAACCCCTTCCCATCTTGAGATGGGAGAGGTATAGGAAGACGTTGTTGAAGCGCAATCCTGCAGGTACGGGCACTGTGTCTCGCTCTACATGTGCATAGTGAGTGGATTGTGATACAACATGCCGGTAAAAGTACAATTACCAATTGATTATTGTAAACAAAATTTAAAGTTAAACAAGTTTGTAAATTGGGGTATTTTAAATATCATAAGATGCCCTACGGGTTGTTGTATTTCTTGTTGTATTAAAATAATATCAAACATATTAAATTAATTATTTAAACCTTCAGCGTGTGATTTTTTTTAACTTCTTGTTTTTTTTTAAATGTCAATTTGTTAAATGTCCAGTTTTTATAACTTAATTTTAATGTGTCTGGTTTTTTATTGTTGAGTCTAGTTACTTACATGGCTTTTGATGTACCTTACATACTACATTATCTAAGAAAATATAAAAATACAGACAATTCAAAATAAATTTGAACATTTAGTAAAAACATGTCCTTCTCCTCCTATCATAAGTAAAAATTAGCAAAACACATGTTGTACCACGCAATTGTAATATAAACATTGATCAAGTCAACTTCCTCCCCCCATGCCAGATACTGTTTATCCTTCGAATAGATGCTAAACGGAGGAATCCTCCAGTTCCTTTTATTTTTGTAAAATTTACAAATTTGTCTTGGGTTGGCAGCTCTGTCGCTTTGAGTAGCTTTCATGTGTACTTCAAAGAACATCTGGTGCCAATCCCTTCCCCTTCCAGTCCCCGAGCGTCAGTGTATGAAGTGTTTTCTTTGAGTAATGGACGAAACCTCCGTTAGCGGTCATTTATGTTTTAGTTTTTGGGAGATGAAAGAAGAGAGGAAGGATTGCTAGACTTTTTATAGTGTTGAAAAGGAGGAAATTGTTGCAAATGTACGTAGGTGTTATGGGACTTTCGTTCGTGAACTATTTCCTGATGAACATGTAGATGATAGGTCTGAGTTGGTATAGGTCGAGTGGAAAAAAGTTAAGGTGTGCATGAATTACCAATTGATGAAGCATGCATCAGACTCTGAAGATGAATTTTATTTTTATTGCATTTTTTACTGAACACCATTACACTCTTCTTGCATTCTCATTTAATTTAATTCTAGTATGTTTTTATATTTTACTAGGTTGTTGTTTCTCTTATTATTATTTTCATTACGTTTTTATTGATTACCATGACCTTTTTTGTGTTCTCATGTAATTTAAATTGAACTATTTTTATTTTAACATTTTTAGGTTATTATTACTATATACAATATTATTATATTACTTACTATATTCATGGCAATTTATCATACCTTTATAAATGCTAATGCAATATGTGTACACGTATTTTTACAATTATCTACATACGGTAGTTAGAAGATTTTCATATAATTTTATAACTTATTTTTTAGAGTTATAATTGAAAAAAGGGTTAGGTGACATATTTGTACTACTTAATAATATACAATAAAAATGTGTTTTCTCATATTTTTGTATATTATTACAAAACCTGGAATAAACATCCGTGAACGAGAGTTTGCGTTTTAAAATTTAACCGTTTATTGGAAGGTTATTTAAGGTGGGCCCTGCACCACTATGCCACAGAACAGTGCCTCTACACAGTTGCACGGTAAAAAAGTACCAGCCCAAGGTGGATTCAAACTGATGATCCTCAGTGCTGTCCTAGCCTTAGTTCAACACCTTAGGCCGCTCGTCTGTTTCATTATCAACGGTGACTTGGTATTGCGTTGATAGACCATGCCGTACTGTGAATGTCAAAACACATCGAAGGGTTCAAATAAAATTTGCGAATTTGTACTAAAATTATGCAATTTTACATAAATGTTGATCAAGACCAGTCCTATGAGGGTATGTTTTTAAAATTTGGGATTAATCATTCTTCAAGCTCTTTCCTTACTGGATTTATAATTTAATTTTATGGTTACAACAAACACTCCAGTAAATAGTTTTTTTTTTTTTTTTTTTTTATCTGTAACACTAAATTTAGGAATAATCATTATATTGCAAATGGTACAATAAAATCCATTTGGAAATATTGACAGAAAAGTTATTGGTCTCACCATTCTCATATGCTTTTTTCTGATTTTATTACAATAATGGGTTCCAATAACAATGAAGACACAACCTGGACTAGATAAAGGCTGGATTGGCACTGCTGTACCATCTAGTAGATGATAGAGGAGGAAGAAAACAAGTAACAATGTGAAACCTAGTTAGTGCTAGGTATAGCCTTTGCTCAAGAATGGCACTGCCATACCTAGGAGGGAGAAAAAAGTAACAATGTGAAACATAGTTGGTGACCGGTGTGGTGAATCGGGTTATCACACACGGGTTGGACCATTGTGGCATGAGTTTGTAATTTACGTTATCCGCCGCTTTGGACTGGGGATGTAGTCTGTACATAACCCAATCACCCGGTTTGAAGTTATGGGGTTTCTTATCCCTGTTGTAGTACGCCTCGCGCTTTTGCCTCGCGCGACGCAGAGCGTCTAACGCTTGCCTCCAGCGCTGTTCCGTTGGAATCTGCGGGGCCGAGGGCACTAGCTCGTCGAGCCTCCACGCTAATTGAAGCGGATGTTTAATTTCCCTACCCAGGAACAAGCTAGCAGGCGTTGCACCTGTGCTGTCATGCTGGGCGGAATTGAAGGCTACTTTAATTGGAATAAAATTTTCCAATTAAAAATTAACTTTTCCATTAACTAATTAAATTAAATTTATTGTCTAATGTCCAATTAATTAATAATAAAATTACAAATACAATTGATATTTTCTTGTTTTTTTTATTTATAGATTCCTTAATACAATACTTATTTAAAAGCAATTGTTTTAATGTTAGTGAGTAATATTCGTTAGTGTGTTTGTTCAATCAATAAGTTCAGCTGGACACGGCTGGGTGTCTTGGAGTAGATAAAACCGGTTTCTACTATGTGGATCGATAATGCTCAAGTATAACTGGAATACCGTTGACCCGTTAATAACTTGTTGGGGTGACATTTAATACTGGCTGAAAAGAAAATATGCTAAACTTAACTTAGTATGAACTGTACATAATCAATAGAATACATTACATACTGTACATAATAGAAACATTAATCAATAGTTAATTGCCTCTCCACTCAGGTTACTCCGAGATTTCCCAAGCGAAATTTTATTTTCAGTCTTATTAAATCCTCTAATAGTTACTCTCTTTTTTTTTACATTTTTTTTACATTTGTTTTTACATATTTTTTTTGCATTTTTTTTTAAAATTAATTTTATATATATTTTTTTGGGTTTTTTTCCTTTTTAATAGATTTTTACTTATTCATTTTAGAAAAGAGGACTACACTATTATTAACTTCGCTTGGAAAATAATTGGCGTGAAATCTCCTAGGCAGTTGGATGTAACCCAAGCTTTGAGAGTATTTGTCACAAAATTCGTTATCACAAGGTGTAATTAAAAATAAATTGCAGCACACATCTTAAACAAAATTAAACTATTACTAAACTACTTAAATGAAATGAATGTAGAGGGCCGTCCAGAAGACTATTGGCTTTCGTATTTGTACTAATGGCTAAGGTGGAATTCCCTGCAAACTTTGATAAATATTTGATATTGCTTTATAATATTCACAGTTAATATATCTGACGTTATTTATATAAATCTGAATATTTTTTTTTTTAACTCCCCAAATTCAACAAATGTGGGCACGAGGTTCGAAGGTATATTGTTAAATGCACTCACGCGTTCATGTAAAAGAAAAATTTACACAAAAATGAATTCGTAACTTCTCCTCCCTTCATTTTTATTATTTATACTTCTTGAGTAAATTGAAAAATGAGGAACATATACGGAAATTGACAATGCTGAAATCACCGGATGCGCGCGGTCGCAGCCTATAGACAGGTTTAAAAATGCACGACAACAGCCCGTCTACACCGCAGACACGCACCTCCAGATTCTCACCGTCATTGTTCTCGGTATCTATTAAACAGAAAATTTAAATCACCTTGTTGAAAATAATATTGCTCTAAATTCAATTCGAGTAATTCGAAAATTTGTTGCTTTATCGTTGATTGCCAGGAGTGAAAGTCATGTTTGCCGGTCGGCCGACATGCTCGTGACGACATGCTTGTGACATGCCCGTGCTGTGACCGACATGTCCGTATCGGCTTCTCTTCGTGCAAGCTAACCGACCTTTTTACTAATAAAACCCCTATATGTATATTGCTAAAACTGATCGCCTTGCTATTTCCTTCATAAAAAGGTATTTAATTTTTTATTCAGAACGCTCTGCTACCAATTTGCGGGGAAACGTGCGAAAATGGTGACGATGATGATTACCGCGGCACTGGTGCTAATTACGGAAATATACACGGATTAAATGCGCGGTTAAAGATTGAATTGAATAGCAAAAGATTAATTATCAGAGGCCGTGTGAGATCATCGCTGGCTAATAAACGTCGCCTGTTCCACCGCATTAGAAACGCGCGGGCTGGTAACTGTCGACTAAGCTACGCTATGATATATGTATATATAGAATGAAAGATTAAACAGGAAGGTTGTCTATGACAAAAAATGTATAGGAGAGTATGTATGAATACTATGTAGTTATTAGTTGTACTTCACTGACACAGTTAAACATTTTACAGAGAAAATAGCATGAGTGTGCATATACATTTCTCTATATGCCATTGAATTTAAGTTCCCCATAAGTAGCCATTCAAGCTGGAAAGAAAGCAACTATAAAATAGAATCTTGTAAGATAAAGAGTTAGACGTGGCTACCAAGTGGCCGTCAATTTTCAAAGAACACTTTAAAAAGTCATCTCAAAAAAGTCCAAGACCGGTTTAGTAAAATTTAATTATAGAATGGAACAATGTTTTCTTATTAGAAAGTCTTTCATCAAAGATTTATGTGTAACATTTGACGAAACCTTTTCTTTTTCAGCTCATATAGTCGGAATCTGTAAATCTGCCTTTTCAACACTGGGATTCATTAGGAGATAAAGTAATTTTTTAACTGACCTCAACATCTTAAAACTTCTTTATTGCTCTCTGGTTCGGTCAAAGTTAGAATTTGGTTGTGTTGTTTGGAATCCCAATTTCATCTATCTCTCTGACTTAATAGAAAATGTTCAGAAAAAAAGTCTACGATTTATTTATTTTAAATCTTTTGGGCACTACACAAACTCTGTTCCTTATTCAGAACTTCTCAACATTTTCAAAATGGACTCCCTTATCAATAGAAGACGGGTGGTGTATCTGCGCAGTCTGGTTTGTGGGGTGCTGGACAGCTAAACTCTTTTGTCAAAATTTCAATTTAACGTTCCACGTCAAAATTCAAGTTTACGTTTGTTCACTCCATACTTCTCACGTATCAATTTGGGTGTAAATTCCCCAGTTATTTCAATGGTTAAATTGTTTAATAATTTACCACCTAACTTTATTTGCATTTAAGTTTGCTTTTCACTCCATAATTCTCATGAATTAATTTGGGTGTAAATTCCTCAGTTAATTTAATGGTTAAATTGTGTAATAATTTACCTCGTTACATTGATCCATTCAATTGCTCAGCACACTGTTTTAAAATAAAGTTTAATTCTGTTTTATAATTTAAGGATAGAGGATTAAAAAAGTATTGCATGTGATAAAAGTGTATGGTCCTATAACATTATTTATTGTTATTGTTAGTATATATAAATTGATTTATTCAAATTGTATTATATATTGTCTGTTAATTTACTATCATTTCTCTTTGCGTGTATATTTTTGACTTTTTATTTATATATTGTTGATACAATCAGTGTATTATTTCTATATCTTAAGTTGGTGATGTGTTTATAAGAAGATCATACTCTAGAACTGGACACTTCTCAATCTACAATTATTATTTATATTAATGCTATTTTGTAATTGGGTCAAAAACCTGTGAAATGGCACTGTCAAATGTAAAATAAATAAATAAAAACCAGATGTGAGCTAATAAAGTAATTTAAAAACATATTATTTACAGTTTTTTTTCAGTGTTCCATCATAAAAAAACAAAACTTGGATTATAGAGCATATAACAAATTCATGTAATTTTTTTAATAAAAAAAGTTTAGGCTCATTTACCCTACGCATAAATTCCAAAAATTGTAGAGTACGAATCTTGATACTTACCATCATATGCCTGTGATAAGCTACTTTGTTTTGAAACGGCCTGTTGCACACATGACAATAACAATCAACACCATCTTTATCAACAGGCTTGTTCTCCAAAAAGTTTTGAGCTACTTCAAAAGATTCACTCTGCTTTTCAGTAGTTTCCTCTTCTTGGCAGTAACCCATCGATAGTTCTTCAAAAGTGCACTCATCAGGTACTTCTTTCTTGGTAACTACTTGTTCCTCATTATGGGCTGAAGGATACATTTTCAAACCCAACTTATTTTCTCCTCCACAAGGCTATAAAAAGCAAAACATATATACATTGGTATTTAAATTTTGATTTAATTTGCAATGCAATAATAGAGAATTAAGGAACTTATTTGAACAGATTAACTCATTACTACTTAACAAATACTTACTTAATGCTGTTGATTGGCTTTAGAGGCTAAATTGTAAACTGTTTAAGATAGGAGGAGTTTACACAGAGTATAACAGCTTATTATTAACCCAACGCCTACAGCTGCTATTGTTGCTTATCTATAGAACAATGTGATTATATTACCCAGAGGCTAGCTGAAAGATTGATAAAATTCTTAGAATGACAGGTTATTTTTCAAGGTTTTAGTAAGATACGAGTTTAATTCAAGTACTGTCACATATGATATTAATTATACCTGCAAATCATGTGTTATTTGTTTATGAAATCGAACAGTGTTGTTTTTATGTTTACATAATGAATGTTTTATAAAATACAGAATGTTTTTGTTAAATAACTTCTCATTAATTTACTTAACCCTTTTAAGAATGACACGATTTTTTGGTCATGCGCGAAAAAGGCTGCCTGTTTTAATGTTACTTGTATGGTCAAGCCTAAGGTTTTTTTCAGCCACGGAGCATAGTTTTAGTTTAAAATTAATAAAAAATTTATTTTTCATCAGAAATGAATGATTATTTTTTTCACTTATTACATATAAAATGGCAAACTAAGAAAAAACAAATAGATACCATTATGTCTGGTTAAAAAAAATATATGTATATATCTAAAAAAAATTATATATTTTTTTTACTTTGACCTAACTAAATAAATATAAATCATGGTTATACGAGTACATCAATATAACATAAATATTTAGAAAGTACACATTGTTTATAGTTAGAATACAAACATTGAAGTGCTTACCTTGATTAAAAGTGCATATGTAGCATTTTACATATAAACTTGCACTGCGCTTAATTTGTATGAATTTCAGAATGCGCTCTTTTTATGTCCCTTACACTCATATACAATATGTTCCTTACAAACATAGTCCATTTACAGTTCCTCCACAAGTTCTCATAAATATAAAAAAATTTTTACTATATACAAAAAATTAATACAACATTATTTACATTATTTACAATAAAAATTTTACACAATCAATATTGGTGCTTTCCAAAACACAAGGGATGAATACCTTTCTTGCGCTTGCTGCAACAGTATCTTGACCTTTTCCTAAGCCCCCCTGTACTGGTACTTATAATGCTACATACTGAACAATTTTTTTCTAATCTTCCTGGCAAGTGTTCAATTCCAAATTGACCTACATTTTGTATACCATCTCCACCTCCCATGTCACTGACACTTCGCTGCACCAGCCAGTCTTCTGCCAAGGTATCTATTATGTCAGATGTAAAGTCAAAAATGCTGACATGTTTAGCTATCCATGAAACCAGTATTGTTCACGATATTCGTAGATAGTTATATGGCGTTTGGATACATAATAAGTCAGTAAACTATAAAAATATCGACGGGTGCCTATTACGGCCGTCAGCTGCGAACGGAAGTTTTACCACGGGTGCCTATTACGGCCGTCAGCCTTAAAAGGGTTAATATTTAAAATATATGAAAGTGGCGACGAAGAAAATGGTAAAACCAAAAGAGAATCTAATAGACCAGAATATTAAGAAGCAAAGAACACTTGAACTGCGGATGAACAAATTAAAAATGATATACATGTAACTGAACTATCTTATGAAACTTGTACACTTTTTCAAAAGAAAATAACTGATATATGGACAGAAATTAAAACGATACAACCAGACATTGAGTTATCTAGCAATAAATTGGAGGATGAATTGGAAATGAGATGGTAATATTTAAGAATCTAAAGCTGTACCTTAAAACAGAAATTAAAAAATATGAAAATCACACCCAGACAGCAGAAGCTCATCGTTATACTTCAAATGTTCCTTTTCAACCATTTACTTTGATTTTACAAGTCGTTTGAAAACTACATTCATTTAAGCAGAGACATTAGCTTAACAGTTGAGGTAGATTGTTGTTTTTACAAAAAAAATCTCCACAATTGCATGAACAACTTTATGATGCTTGTATTCCGGACCTTCCACTTACAAAACCAACAAAGAACTTATTCAGTTGTTAATGACCAAAGTAGAGCAAGAACCTAGCATTTGGGCTCGTCAACACAAATTCATAACATGAACCCAATTGAGGGAAGATCTATACAGGAATATGCTACTGCTCTTAAGAAAATTAGTGTCGATTTCCAATTTACTTGTACAAAATGCAATGAATCGGTTTCTGACTTTCTACTACGTATGCAGTTTATAAGGGGGTTAAAAGATGATGCCGCGTTTTGTTACTAAAAGATTCTTAACAACATTAGAATTAGCAAAACATGAAAGTACAGTAATCAACCATCAAAACGAAATTAACCAAATAACGAAGAAGAACAATCAATCCAAGAACAATATGAGAATGAACAAAGCAATGATAAATCGGCATGCTTCTCCTGATTATCAATTACACTTTGAGAATCTTAAAAACAAATGTTACAGATGTGGAAATGCTTCACATAGGGCTCATCAGTGTAGATTTAAATCTACTGAATGTAATTACGGTACTGCAAAAGAATTGAACATTTGTCACGACTTTGTTTAGAGAAGTCAGTAGAGGAAATAAAACAATCTGGTACAGATTATAAACATGAAATATTCCAGCTGCAATCAAAATAAGACGATCATCAATTAAACTGGATACTGGAGCAGTACTCAGTGTTATATCATATAATACATTCAAAATTCGGAATATAACAACAAGTTTTTAATACTAATGTTCAACTCCTTCAACTATACACATGAAATAATTAAGCCAAAAGGAGTAATATTTTCCAATTTTGATTATCGTAATCATACCTTTATTAGTAAACTTTACATCGTGAACAAAAGGTAAATTCAATATTTGGAATACTGGATAAGAGAAATTCAGCTAGATCCAGCAGATATTCGTACTGAAAACAAATATCAAGGAAAACACTGTTCCAGAACTTGAGGAGAAGGGGTTGCAAAAATACCAAATCAATGGGCCATTTCAGGATGAATGATGCTACTCTACCAATTTACATCAAACATAGACATATGCCATACCAAGACAGAGTAGAAAATGAACTAAAAAGGCTAGAATATTTAGGTATTATTGCATAAGTAGAAATGTGTGAGTCTATTCAAACTATGGACCATACAGTTACAGAGTGCTCCAAAGAGGGATTGGCTAGCATAAACAAAATCAGTGATGCAGGTTTTGATTTGTATGGCTTTAGCTTTCTGACAGGATTACACTTTATAATGTGTATTAATAAACAACGAAACTTTTGGATCTTTTCTTTTCAAAATCAGTAAATAGTAGCTGACAACAAACTATATACTATACAAACCACTTTGCCAGGTCTTATTCTTTCATTTCCATTCACTTAAATCCTAAGCCTAGTGCTCTAAAAATAACTTGTAAAATAATTTTTTGTATTTGTATTACCAACAACAAAGTAAGGGTCAGGTTAAAGGCCACTAGGCCAGGAATTAGTATATTGGAGAGACAGGACATCAGCAAACTTACCTTAGAAGACAAGTTCACTAACACCAGAGTAGTAGTAACATATACACTCTGGTGTTATGTGATTCTTTTGTGTTTGTTACTACTACTCTGATGTTAGTGAACTTGTCTTCTAAGGTAAGTTTGCTGATGTCCTGTCTCTCCAATATACTAACAACAACAATGTAAATAAATGCAATAAGCTTATTTAGTACTCAACAATTTCTTGCCATAATGTCAGAATTTTAATACCTGAAAATCCTACGTCTAAGAGCATTACATAAATTAGATATGACTGTGTTTGTACTTGATGGTAAAATGAAAATATCGAAAGTATTACATTAAGACTATTATATAGCTGGATTGGAATAGTTTTATTTTAAAGTTATTAAATTATCAGAGGTATAGTCATTAATCTTCATAAAAAATACACCATAGATTATATATAAACTTGCCAAACAAAAAGTGCAACCCTTTGTACTTTTGTGAAAACAATTAATTGTAATTTATGAATAAAACAAATTATAAAACGTATTACTAAAAAAATTGCATGCAGGCAGGTCCCTCCAAAAAGATGAACACATATAATTAAGAATGTAATTATTGTATACAATTACTTATTAAATTACAATACTTACTTCAGATTTAATGTTATGAATCTGAAGATTTTCATCTTGTAAACTGTGGCTTGAATCAGGGCGTTCATCATTTCTTAAAGCATTTTCTTTCAGCTTGGATCCCGTGGGTTGAGCCACAAGTTCTGCTTGCCATTTCAGGTTATCTACATTCTTTGGAACTGGAGATGGTGTAGCAACTCTATTTTTTAAATCTTTACTAAAATGGTTAATTTTGTCATGATTTATACTTTGATACAAAGCATCAGATTGTTCTTCAGGACACTGCATTAATCCTTTGATTTGCAGTTCTGTTGCTACACTTAGTAACATCTCTAAATCTTCTTCTGCTACATCTACTGATCCTACATACATATACTCTAGTAATATTTGCATATCATGTCGCTTTATTCCTCTGAGTATGAGAATGGGATGTTTACATGGATTTCCCTTGAAAATGTGTTCAAAATAAGGACTACAAGCAGAAAGGACAAGTTTGTGAGCATACAGCAGACCATCACTACATGATATAGTGACATCTACTAAACTTTGCTCCGAGTAAAGGTTCTCAAACAAACTCTGTAGGTTTTGCAGATGATTGTTCCAGCGTAAATGATATGATAACTTTGGCATTTTAAATTTGTTGGGTCTAAATTTAGTAAAACCTGAAACAATTACAACAATCAATATTTTAAGTATTTTAAATAATATTTAATGAATTACCTATTAAAATGATCAACTATTATACATTCACTAACTAACATAAAAACAACTAATAAATTCATAATTGGCTAATAGGAATATTTCATTCAAGGAGTTATGAAATTACCTATATATGAATGCATATTTTCAATATCGGGTGAAGGAAATCCAATTTACAGTTGAAGGATGTTGATACAGAAGGTCTCACATTCAACACATACAGGACCGTTTGTAGACATTTTTCTAGTGTAAGCGAACTACATTGTGGCGCCCCCTCCCATAAAAACCCTGAAATATAGGGGGCATTCTCTCTGGATACAAAAATTTTCAAATACAATTCAAATAAATACAAATACTTAAAGATTAAGGGATAAGCAACAAGACTCAAATATCAGGGTCACCTTAATTTACATATTAATGCAATATTTTTAGACCTTAAAGCCTAATTATATTTAAAATACCAAAGCTAAAATAGTCCAAAAATCAATAAATACACTAGTCAGCTTGCAAGAAATTAAAAATTTTATTTACTTGTAAATTAAAGGCAAAACTTAAGTTTTCGATTAGAATACTTAAAAGACATTGTTTTTGCTTTCATTTTGGCAAATTTGTCCAAAATGTAATCGGTGTCCATTTGGTTTAGTAAACCATTCTCAGTGACCATTGTAGCCAATCCACTCAAAAATTCTTGAAAAATAGTTGATCTAAGATAAATCAAGTTTCAAAAAAGATAGTCCTTTTAGTTTTGTAATAAACAGCCTTCAAACATTTGCGCATACACAATTCCTGCGCCGACAGTAACAGTCATCAGACTGTCGAAGATTATTTTAAGTATCTTTTTTTTTATTTATCGAAGTGTCATTCATGATGTCCCTATAAAAATCTTGTCAACATGAATTGTTGTTCATACACGTTCATAAAACATACAAATAACATTTACAATTTATGTTTCAAGAGGCTTTTATTTACAGAAAATTAAAAATAGAGTAATAAATTATCTATCTCTAAACATTTTCTGTGATTTACTTATACCGAGTAATACTAAATACATAGCAAAAAATGTGACACTATTTTAATGTAGGGAAAAGTGTTCACCTTACTTGTACATTGGTATATTAAGATTAATTCCTGCAAGTCATTAGGTAAATTATGTTTCGTTCTCACAATTAATTTATTGCATATTTGTTATTAAACAGTTTATATCTACCAGTATATATTATAATAATTTTTCGCACCATCCTGCTTATAAAAATGTTTTTCCTTACATAGCAAAATAATGTACTGTTGGCAATGGGCAACACTTAATGAAGTATTGCATGGTGATTGACTGATACTCTTCTTGTGTGGGGTTTTATATATTTTAGTATACATCTTGAATTTGTGATTAAATTATATTTGCTAAAATTCGTGTAAGCAAAATTGGAAATTAAACGGAAGCAGACGTTGTATTGTCAAGCATTATTTACAATACGAACATACTAGCAGTGCATTAGGCCTACTCCACGGTACATGAGGGAACTAAAGTCATAAACCTTTTCAGGCAGTAGTATTTGTGGGGGGAACAGGCCTCTTTCTAAAGTTTCAGGTCAATTTGGGAATAACAGTAACTCGAGTACTGGGATTAACTTTTATCAATATTTTAGGTGGTGGTAAGGTTAATACTTGTGTCAATATATGCAAGCTCACGGGGTTCCACTTTACGATACAACCGTACTCCTACAATTTGAATTTGGCAGAGAGAATCAACACTCAACCTCAACTGAGTAATACTAATACATAGTACAAATATATTTTCGTAACTAAATACACCCGTTTAGTAACGAGTTACTGTTATCCCCTAGTTTAATACTGGGCGTTTGGGCGCCCTCTTTTTCCTGGTGCCCTACACGACCACATACTTTGCTTACCCCTTAAACCGGCCTTGAACACATAACTGAGAATGACGTGAATTTATTGAATAAAACTTACATATTTTATCCAATAAATGTTTAAAGTAGATGACACGGGGAGGCTTACAGTCCATAGTAGGTGTTCAAGCATTCATTGTATGTCACATTAGAGGGAAAGTTTAACTCTGAACAAATAGTATTATATGGTTACTATTCAAATTATGTTGTTCTAGGCATACTGCAACGTTAAAAAATATTTTTATAGAAACAACACTTTCAAATCACCATGATACACTCAGATATACATAATTACATAAAATACCATGTAATTGAAACAAGAATTCCGCCTTTAACCACTGCTTGGATAATTGAATATTATCACATTTAAACTATTTGGTAAATTTATAAGTGAAAATTCCCAATTGTTTGGCATAATTAATGTAGAGATTAACAAATGTATAAATTACAACATTCCAAGCCAAATACTAATCAATAAATTTATCTGATCAAACAATATTGATATATGCTATTTTCTATTTGATTTTTAAAATGTTTATGAAAAATAGCACATTATTCAATGTTTGCTATCGGATAATGGCAATAACAAAATATACCGTCAACATGTACAATTCACAACAGCTAGAATGCTTTAAACTACCTTATTTGCTAAATATATTAGACCAATATCTGTTTTGTATGTACAGTAGTATTAAAGATAATTGAAAAGTCAGTTCATTGCCATTTCAAAGATCATTCAACTATTACTAACTTGTTCTCATTTCTTACAGTTAATGATCCCGCATCAGGTAAAGATTGATACTAATTATCTCGATTTTCAGAATGCGTTTGACAAGTTTCCTCACTATGTATTTTTTTAAAAACTCCCTTCCTTTGGATTCTCCCTGAACCTTATTTAGTGAACAAAATTTTTAGGGTAGGGCATTTAAAGTGAAGTTTGATGGCGTGTTTTCTGAGAACTCAGCTGCCAGTTTAGGAGTACCACAAGGCTCTAATTTGGGACTTTTGTTTACCTAGATATGTATTAACAACATAACATCTGTCCCGGACATGTACTGTGAGATCAAACTTTATGCAGATGGTATTAAAATATCTCTACAAATCACTGATACAAGAGAAATTAAATTAAATGAAAATTGACTTTATTGCCAGAGTGTACAGATGGCAAGGTTAGGACTATTAAGTCCCCTTTTACACCTAACCAACAGGAGACTTTTTAGCTCTTCAATCATGTATTAATCATATGACTTTGGAAGTGGGTTAAACAACCATTGAAACTCAGGAAAACAATGATATAGTACTCTCTTAACTGGCCATTGCTTTAACCAGTTCATTTTTTCAAAACGGTGACTTCTTTTTAACCAATCATTTCTCTATAAGACATCACTTAACTAGTCATGATCAGCCAGAAATGTAATAGGCCTATCTCTGATTCATCCATACCTGTCACATGTTTACTGCTATCTGTTACATTCCTATAGAGAAATATACTTGTAATTTTTTGTTTACTAGTTTATCAGGAGCTTCCATCATTTGTGACCTTAAAGTTTATTCAAATGTAGATGTTGGTTATCTTTGTTTAAATCGTGTGCCTTTGTGATTAATTGTTTTGTGAATATAGTGTACATAAATTGTTTATCATTTTACGTGCAAGTTTTTTTTTTTTATAAAACAAACGGTATGTTGAGTACAACAGATATTCTTAATTATTTATTATAAAACATCTAGTTTTATGTCCTAAACTTGGAAAACTGTAATGGCTATGTAAATGTCTCATAAATAAATAAAATTAGCAGTGGATATTAACTGTAAAATAAGAGTTTCTAGCACTTCCGTTTAACCAGTCAAATCATTATCTGACTGAGCCCCCTGGCCCGAGCTGGCTGAAGAGTCTCCTTTAGTTTTATTCATGTGTAAAACTTATTCTTCATTTTTCTTTCATGACATTAGTGGCTATAGAATTAAAAGAGAGTGTGCTAAATGTGATTTTGGAGTTTTCAAGTCTCCAAGTTGATTTTTCGGATCATTTTAACTGTGTTGTATCATTTATAAGCTATATGGAACGGGCTTTGTTGTATGGATTACCAGGTATTCTAATGACAACCATGATTGTTTAACACTGTATAAGTCATTTGTTAAATAGAGTGTCACTGTTATTTGGAAAAGGGAACAGATGTACAAACATGCAGCAGTCGAAGCCATCTAGAAGAAATTCCTTTCAAGGATGATGTGGAATTTTCTGCAGCTAGATGAAGTAGAAGCCCATGTAGAAATTAATTTATCAAACTTATAGCTTATCATATTGTGCCTGACTTGTTATTTCTTTTAGACTGCTCTGTGGCCATAATGGTTCGGTGGAAACATTTGATTAGAACATACTTTATGCTGAAGAAATCCATTTGTATGGTAAAATCCATATATGGTGTATTTGATCCATAATTAGATAAGTTAGCAGGCTTCACAGCCTAGACTTTACCAAAAACAATTATGGCAGATTTCTGCGCTGAAAGCAGCATATAATTCCTGATTATGTGACTTAACTCACACTCAGCTTTTTAAGTACCATTTCTTGAATATTGCCATTTTGACCTAAATGTTGTTTTAGACAATGGAGAGATTAACTGTTCGGTGTCATTAGCCAGTGGAGTGTAGGGCTGAATGGGAGCTCCACTAGAAAAATAAACTATCAGTTGTATTTCGTAGCAATAATGACTTGAATATTGCCATTTTAAGGTTATTTCAGATATTTATTATCTGGTACAGTATTGATCGTTAAAAGTTGTACGGATACTTTGGTATATATCCTACCTTATGGATTTGGCTATAATGATGTTGTACCAAAGTTATATTTGAGGGATTTTAATCTATAAAAGAATGTCATCATAAATTTGACAGTTGAATAGAAGTTATATTGCAATGTCTATGGTGAGCTTTTAAATACTTTACCCTACTGAAATATTCTGGATATACTCCTTTATTACAAATTTCACAGTGATTTGTTAACTGAAGCTGATGTTCATAACTTCAGTACCAGATGCAGTGACAGCTGTTGCACATAACATAGAATAGCAAATAAGCATATTTTCAGACACTAGTGTAAGGCTCGTTTATTCTGCCAGAAAATGTTAAAAGAGTTACAAGAACAAAAGCATGTAAAGCTTGACTGAAACACTGATTTCAGAAGCATTTTATAATTGGCAGAAAAGTTAATGTTATGACAATGGGTTCATTGATCCACTATTTTGTGTAATAGGAATTGATTATGAGAAATCAACGAATGAGTATGTGATTAAATTCCACCTTCCTTATAACATAAGTTTATGAATAGTTTAATGTGATTTTATGAATTGTTTTAATTAATCTATATATTTAAATTCGTAGGCAAATCGATTGCGTCAAAATTCCAAGCACTACTTTCCACCTACGGCGATTGAAAACAGCTCATTTTAAAGTTCTGATATTGTAGATGGCAGGAAAAATAAAAGTTTCCCGATCCGCCTTAAGGACTCTGCCCCATTAGGCCTCAAAGTTCCCATGCTAATATTATGTGAAGAAGGTTTCTAAATTTTGTTTTGATTTATTGAGTAATTTGCATTAAATATTCCAGCTTTTAATAAGACAAAATAAATATTCCAGCTGTTCCAGACTAAACCTTCAAGAAGGTAGTATTTACCTGAACAAAGCAAAGTTATCACTTGGGCAACTTTATGTTGCATTTAATAGAGTATAATTCCCAGACTAAATTAAATTGTTTATTGAAAATACAGTCGCCCGAAACAACGAAACAGACAATTCTTATACAAATGATATAGTGTACAGGGAAGTTTTGACACAACAATAATACCTTATTAACTTTTATATATGATGATGTTTTTACAAAATATTAATAATTCAACATTATATATTTAACAGCAACTGTTGTATTTTATTTTTTAACCCTCCAGAGGGCGCACATCGGTCTTTTAGACCGAAACTCACGATTTTCGTCATTACTGAAAAAAGAAAGCAAGCGGAGACTCCCCCTCACAGATACTTGTCAGGGAGGGGGTGAGCTACAAATTGGTGGTGGTCGGGAGGAGTTAGTTCTTATCTGACCGGCACAGTGATAACAACAGCGGGAGTTCGGTCATTACCACCGAAGCGCCCAACGACGTCTTTGTACGCGATCGGTCGTACAATACCACTGTACATGTATGGGAGGGTGAGTGGGTCAATATCAATGTACGTGTAGAGGTGGGAGGGTGGGTCAATACCACTGTACGTGAATGGAAGGATGAGTTGGTCAATACCACTGTACATGTATGGTGGGCTGGTGGGTCAGTACCACTGTACGTATATGGGTGGGCGGGTGGGTCAGTACCACCGTACGTATATGGGTGGGCGGGTGGGTCAGTATCATTGTACGTGTATGGGTGGGCGGGTGGGTCAGTACCACTGTACGTATATGGGCGGATTAGTGGGTCAGTACCACTGTACATCAATACCACCGTACACATATGGGTGAGCGGATGGATCAATACCTCCTCCGTACTTGTATTGGTGGGTGGATGGGTCAATACCCGTACGCGTCTTTGTGTGGCTTGTGCTGGGAATGACGGAGAAGAAAGTGAAGATGATCAAGCCCAAGATCTGTGACAGTAGAATCTTTTTATCAACAATCGTTTTATTATTTTAGTTACATAACCTTATTTTGTATTTTTTTAGGGTAAGCTATGTTTTTATGTCAATAAACGTTTCAGATACTATGTAATGTACTTTTTTACCTTCATTTCCATCAAATCTCTGTTCTTTTTTAATAAAAAAGTTAATTCGGTCGAAAACACCGATGCGCCCATTCGTGTCTCTAAAACCCATGCGCCCTCTGGAGGGTTAAGGGCTTCTGTCTACAAGCCACTAGTTTATATTTTAAATTTGTTAAAGGCTATTTTGTTGTTATTGTTTTAAAGCAATAATGAAACAAGCACCGTACAATTAATTGTAAAAGCCAACAAGTTAAGTTGTTTATTTAAGGTGTAGTTTTGGTTGAAAATGTTTTGTTTTATTGGCTATTTTTCATTCTATGCACAGTTTTAAGTTATTTTGCAGTTGCATTGAAAAATTAATGCCCTAGAACTAACAACTAAGTGCCCAGTTATAAAAATTTAAGATATAATCTTCAATTTTTATTGTTTTTATCTATGATACAAAAAGTGGGCAGTTATTGCTCTGAATTAGATTTTTAAGTTAGCCCTTTGGAAACCAACTTTCAGTACTGTATATTGATCTGTCATAGTTGGAGTGACGATGGTGAACTTCTGATTTATCAGAGGTTTGTGGTTGTTTAGTGTGGGCTATGCCCCGTGTCACCTAGCCTTCGGTCCTTCTAAAAATAGTTACATTTTTCTTTTCATCTTGAATGAAATATTTTCACCAAACTTTTATGAATACCTTTTATAAATAACCAAAGCAACAAAATGCAATAGATTTTATAGTAATTTGTTACATGATATTCATATATTCTATCAATTTGAATTGTTCATTGCCACATTCCTAGTACCGCCATGTATAGACAACAGCTATTTATGTCAGTCACTAAGTCGTATTTACGTGCTATTTACATTAGGTTGTCTTTGTAATTTGTCTGCATAATGGATTATTTAAATTATCTTTAGGGCTTAAATTAATTAAGGTTTAGTTATTTTCTGAACGTTTAGCATAACAATACCGACATTTTTGTAAATTATGGGTTTTGCTTGAAATGAGAATAAATGTACTATTCCTAACTGTGAATGTTCTCCTGAGTGAAATTATTTATTTGTTTGGAAACATATTCCCTACAAACAAATATATGTATGTTTACATCTCAGTATATTTTTTTAACATGAGTTAAATTTTCTCATTTGAGAATAGTGTAATAGTGAAAAAAATAGTGGCTTGAAAAGTCTTATTTTTTTAATTGCAAATTTACTTTCTTATTAGTAATGAAATTTTTACCTACACACATTTTCAGTTAAAATTCATATAATCCAAACGCCTATTTTATATTCTATCAAATAAAAATCAAGAAAATATGATTTATGGTTATCAAAACATAGCCATTCCCCTTAGGGCCTGCAAAACCCTTAAACATGGCTTACTCTTTCTGGCTTGTCTGTTGTACTTAATGTTGGTCTCATAAGGGTTAAACTGAAATTGTTATTAGGGTTTATTTTCTTCAATTTCCAAAAATTGTTATCTTGAATTTTAGGGCATATTACAAAAAAATTTAAATTTTATTTTCCTAAATTTGCTCATATTAGTTATTTATGTTCCCGAACTCCTTAAACATTGTTGACTAAGATAGTTTCATAATTACAATGTAAATATTACAAATAAAACTACCGCCCCAAATTCAAAAACCATTATTGAACAGTAGAAGGAATAGCATTATAAGTTAATTTTGCTTTGTGTTTGTTTACTTTGACATTCATGGTTGGCCCCCTTTCTTAGAGCTAATACTTAACGGATATATACTTACCTAATTTGTATGAACTAACACCCACGGTAACATAAAAGCCTAAAACTCGTTCTGTAAGTAAAATTGGGGTGGCATCATCTATACTGCCCGATTTTTGTCTTCACTAGTGGTAAAAAACATAAACATAACCTTAGTCCGCAGTGACGGCCAAGAATAGCTATAGAGACTGGCAGTTGTGCAGTGCGGCTTGAGCCGTGTGGGGCTGTGGACCTGACAACACGACCCCCCGAGGGGGGAATTGGAGGGGGCTGACGTCAAAAACCAGTACAGTCACTATCAAATATTTCTCAGGGTTCACTCCGCCTACTAAACAGCACCAAACATTTCAGCTTTCAAATCTTCTTTATGCTCTAATAATTAACTGTTTTTATTTAACTTTTTCTTCAACCTGCCACATATAAATATTTATATAAATAAATGGTAATTGGTTAATGGAATTCAAATTTGGTGATTATTCACATTAAATTAGTAACTAAATTAACTTTCAGCTCTTAACTAACTGTGAAACACAAGTCGAACTCAGATAGTAACAATGACTACACTCGTTCATCTACACTCATCACAATCATTCGCCCCACATATTTATTCGTCCATATCGGCGTCTTAGAAATGAATAATTAAAACGTAAAATAAACATGTTATAGATTATATTTTAGAGTTTTCTGAATAAAGTTGCTATTAATGTGTTTACAACATTTTATGCTGATGATAAAAAATGCCTCCTTGTTGGTATGCCAACATTATAGAAATTTAATGCATCTTACCGGTTTTTGGATTTCCCTCTCGTATTAATTTATGGACATTTCTTTACTCCCTTGCATAGTTTTATTCTTTTTTTAAATATACATAATCTATATAAGGGATGATCTGTTTACATAATATGAAGATAAACAGATAAAGGTAAGAGTTTAGCGGTGATGAACCTGAAGATTGCTGGTAGAACAAAAAGATTAATTTGTATCATTTAACCTATTCGAAAACAAAAAAATGTATGTCTATTTATTTGGCTTAATTGTACATACCTATTTATTTATGCACAACGAAGTAGGATTAAAATTTAAAATTCAAGATATGAATAATCAATTGTTACGTTTAGATTCTATAATAGCCTATATAAATATAGAAGATATGATTTGATTTAATATACATAGGTTACAAAATCTAAACTTAAATCTAAATGGTTTAGATTGTGCAAAATCGTTGATTTTAAACTATATAATCAAGGATAAAACTTAATAGATAGTACAAAGAACTGGCCTTGAACAGACATGTCAGATTACGTACGATGAGTTTTAGAATATTGAAAATCTAGATTACATTATTAGATTTTGAACATTCAAGATGTTGTAGAATTATTAAATACGCCAAATAAATTTATTCCAGTACTTTTTTGTAAAATGTTTAGCTTTTTACTTAATTATTTTTATATTATTTGATCAACTTTAGGGATAACAATATAAGTTAAAATGGCACCCAATATAAAAGTACTAAACTAAGCTAGTTCATATTTAAGACACTCTGTCGTAAGCATTTTTAAATTTAATTGTAATTTATTTTTAAGACGCCGATCGTCTAGATATGGGCGAATATGGATTTCAAATGAGTGAGACTAGTGTAGATGAGCACGATCTAAGGCCTAAGAAACTGCCATTAATTTAGCCCAACAACAAATGAAAAATCGGTGGTTATCAGCTGATCCCTTCCAAATTTTTTTTATGGCTGACTGGGATCGAACTGAGAGCCTCTATCTTTTGAAGCTAGGCTTTAATCAACTACACTAAGATTTTATTAAAATCTAAGATTAACACACAAATCAACATCTTATCTTTAATCCTTACTATTTTATTTAAACCGGTTTAATTTTTTTATTCTGCATGGTTCTTGATAAATAAACTAAGAATAAAACCACATGTCAGATGTTTAACTAATATCAACCTTATGCAATGCATTAACTAATGCAAATTATGTGAATGCCTTTGTCTTTGATCTAAGATTAATTGTTGCAAATGAGAGCTTATTCATTTTGTTTTAATGCAATCTAATTAACAAGATACAAAATTGTTGAATTATTTATTGGATGTAATAAGTATTGGTTACCAGCTTTAAAAGTTTTACTTAACACGAAAACTGTTATCGTATTTGTATTATTGTAGGCTATTATTATTAGACCTAATACCGTATTTTATTAGCGCCATTCAAACGGATGCTGTCTTAACATTAAAATGCACACAATATTTTAATTTGAGCAAGTTTGAAATATTTTAAATAGTGAATTAATTCAAAATTCAAATTTAAAATTCAAAATCTGTTTTTTGCCATTAAACTTACAACAAGTAATAGGCCAAGCCAACTAAGATACAAACTGAGAAGTAGTTACAATATTATTTAAGCATTTCGAGTACATTAAGAAAAAATGTATCTTGTGTATAATCAGCTTTTTTTAACAAGAAATTTGTAATGCTGTTTTAAAATTTTTCAAATCAAGATTCTGTACGTGAGCTGGCAAACTATTATATAATCTTATCTGCATAGATCTATGGGTGTTAATACGAGTTAATACGGCTGTTAATACGGCTCGTAATTTTGCAAAGGCTTAGTGCTGGCTGTTCTAATTGAGTGCAATTCGTAGTTCTAGATGTATGCAATGTATTACGTTGATTAAAATCCTCCATGTGGCTTTTTACATATAACATATTGGCTTGGATACATAAGCTAGACAGAGTTAGTATAGATTGCTCAATGAAATGAGGCTTACAGCTGTCTTGTTTTTTCAAACCTGTCATCAATCTGATAGTGCGCTTTTGCCATCTGAAGACATATTGTGCCACTAAGTTGCCCCATAATATAACCCCATATAAAAAATGACAGTGGAAAAAAGAAAAGTAGGCCATAGCCAAAGTATTCTTATCAACGTTAAATTTAAACTTGAACAAGAGGTAGTAGCCCTACTTAGCTTAGGTACAACCTGGTTGGTATGTGAATGCCATTATAGTTTGCCATCTAGATGAATTCCCAGAAACTTTACTGATTTTTTTCTTTAAATTATTTAATTTGAGAGTAAATATAATATTTTCGGTTTTGTCATGATTAAACTTTCAATCCATGACATGGAGGACATTTAAATTTTACAATTTTTACATTTGAAGCAGGTTTTGGTTGAAGAAAATCACTAATACTCATCCATAGAAAGTCATGGTCAGAAATGTTACATTGGCCAACATAAGATTGATGACCAAAGGGAGCAACAATTTTATCTAGACAGTGTACACCTCTTGTAGGTTCAAGATTAGATAAATAGTCTATAAATTAAAGGACAATAAAATATTGTCTAAATTTCTACAATTTATAGAACGTCCAAGTAAATCAATATTAAAATCACAGGCTATTACTAGCCTAAGTAACTTATTTTTCTTTCTTAACAACCTATTAAGTACGTTTTCTAACAGTTCTAGGTGACGGTTAAGTCAGATCCAGGTGCTCTATAAATTGAGAGTAAAAATGATTTTACATCCTCTTGAATTGACGCTGCTTCAAAAACTGATTGCTCACATAATTGCCGACTGTCAATAATATTGAATATAGTGTTATTTCTGATAATAATTCCAGCACCTAGTTGTTTATAATCAAATATAAACTACTAGATACCTAAATATTTAAGACCTAACTAAGTTTAAATACTATTCTGTGAAATAATTGTTTATATAAGTACGTCCTTATATTTGAATCAACATAAAATCAAACTCACAATTTAAACTTTTTGATTGTTCTCATGTTATTCTTCTATTCTCTAAAACACTGATCGTCAAAATTTGTTTAAGACAAATAAATTAATGTGTGCAAGATTATTCATGACATTATAAATTATGCCAAATTTAAGCATGTGCCAAAAATGGGGTCTTGTTATTTGAGATACTCATCTTATAAATTCAAGATGAGCTATTTATAAAAGTCAGTGACCAAAAGGTTCACATGTTGCCCTGAAATATGAATCACGTCAGTGAGTATTTCAAATATTTGGTTATCTAGATTGATGAAAGCATGCCACTCAAACTCCTACCGTGAGTCATTTGGGTACATGTCTAAACATTCGTATTGTTACGTTCTAACTGGGTCCAAAATAAGAAGGTGGTCCACTTATTGTTACTTTTGTTTACACTAACTAATTAACTAAATTACACACTACAAGATATTACAGATTGAAAGTAGTAGACAGACATTATTTTAACATTTGACATTTAACTACATTCTGTGTCCGTGTCCGTACCGTACAAAGGCAAAACCTGGTAGATATCCGTGTTTTGTACGGTCAGTTTGTATTTTACATTGTGTCCGCGTCCGTACCGTACAAAGGAAAAACCTAGTAGATATCCATATTTTGTACGGACAGTTTGTATTTTACATTCTGTGTCCATATATAACGTTCATCACCGCTAAACTCTTACCTTTATCTGTTTATCTTCATATTATGTAAAAAAAATCATCCTTTATATAGGGTATGTATATTAAAAAAAAGAATAAAACTGTGCAAAGGAGTAAAGAAATGTCCATAAATTAATACGAAAGGGATAATCCAAAAACCGGTAAGATGCATTAAATTTCTATAATGTTGGCATACCAACAAGGAGGCATTTTTTATCATCAGCATAAAATGTTGTAAACACATTAATAGCAACTTTATTATATATATATATATATATATATATATATATATATATTTTTTTTTTTTTTTTTTTTTTTTACTTTTGAACTTAGTCGTAAATAAGTGTGAAAATTTTTAAAGAGTGTTGCAGTTTGTGTACTATCATTATAAACATAAATAATGTTATTATAACAGATAATAGCATTGTTTTCTTACTTTGTGATTAAAGAAAATTTCAGTTTTTCATTAATACTTTAAAGTAAATCTTTAATTCCTATGAGTGTGTATATGGTAAGGTAAAGTTTCTTTTCTACAAAAATTTTAAAAAAATCATCATTAAATGTTATTAAGATCATGTTTAGTAGTATTTTAATAAGTAACTAAAAATATTATTTTATCATTCTACATCATAATTTCAGAGATTAAATAATTCATCTATTAAGTTATATATTCAATTCAGAATATTTCGTACCTAGATAATAATTATAATAAAATTGCTTTCTTACTACATGATTAAAAATATTTTTTTGTTTTCATTAATTCTTTCAAGTAAAACTCTAATTTCAGTTAGTATTGGTATATCACAGGTATAATTCGTTTTTACATAAATAAAACAAACAAGTAATCAGGTATCATGTTTAGTAGTTTTTAAATAAGAATATAAAATACTGTTTCATTCTTTATCATAATTTCAAACATAAATAACACATTTAGTTAAAAAAATAATTTGAAATACAGCCTGAGTACTGCAAGTGTTTTTCACAATACATTTCTTAATATAAATTTAAACTATAAGCAAAGTATATTTAAAATGTCTCATAATTATTTACTATTACTAATTTGTTTATTCTTTAATTTTTAGGTGTAGAATACAAGTATTTTATATGTTTCTAATTCAGAGCACCGGTACATGTTCGCACAAAATTGTTATACAGTATATATAATAGTTACATTTTCAGCAAGTTATTGAATTTTACCGATTTTATTATTTAATAATCTTTTCTGTTTTTACTAACACTGATTGATAATATGCAGCTTGGTTTCCTGTTTCTCATTGTTATAATAAATAATAATAATAATTGCTGCTAAAGTACACATTACGTTATCAGTTTATTTGCCACTGGACGGGACGACGTGCGTAGACGATGAGAACCTTCTTGGACGGTGTGACAGATGATAACAATGTTGTGTTCAATGTCGATTGTGAGGAGCTGGACTCACGAAGTCAATTTTTCAAATTGTGCAACAATAAATTTGGGAATATTACTCAGTTTGATAGGTTGAACATGTTTCACACCAATATACGAAGTTGTTCTAAAAATGTTGATGAAATTTTAGTTTATTTACAATCCATAAATACAATTTTAGACATCATTGTTTTTACCGAGTGTTGGTTTACCAGCGAGAGAGGGGTAGTGAGCATGGACGGATTCGAACTATTCCAGACTGACACACAGAACAACCAAAAGAACGGTGTTATTGTTTACGTAAATAAAACTTACAGTTACGTGTGATCACATTGCTTTAGGGAATGTTTACGTAAATAAGACTTACAGTTACGTGTGATCAGATTGCTCTAGGGAATGTTTACGTAAATAAGACTTATAGGTACGTGTGATCACATTGCTCTAGGGAATGTTTACGTAAGACTTATAGTTACGTGTGATCACATTGCTTTAGGGAATGTTTACGTAAATAAGACTTACAGTTACGTGTGATCAGATTGCTCTAGGGAATGTTTACGTAAGACTTATAGGTACGTGTGATCACATTGCTCTAGGGAATGTTTACGTAAGACTTATAGTTACGTGTGATCACATTGCTCTAGGGAATGTTTACGTAAGACTTATAGTTACGTGTGATCAGATTGCTCTAGGGAATATTTACGGACTTGCTGTTAATTTTAAAATGTTCAACACACAATTTAACATACTATCCCTCTACAGAACATTTGACAGTGACGTTTCTTTATTAAATATTATGGTGAATTAGAAACTTATTATGAGAATCCTATGTAAAAATTTAATGTGTGTACTTATTGGAGACTTTAATGTCGACTTATTGAAAAATAACAATATAACTGACTCATATTTGAACACTTTACTACATACAGGCAGGACTTTCACAATGTATAGACAAGCCGACTAGGGTAACTGATAACAGCTTATCGTGTATTGACCAAGTATTCGTACTTTATCGGGATATGAGCGCTGTAATGACAGCTGTGTTACTATCCACTACTCCACTATCAGTGATTCTCAGCAACTTAAATACACTGGTTCCGACGACAGTTCTCACCGTTACAGTTACATTGTCCACACTAAGGTTGCAGACACTTTCTAATTCTAATTGGGCTGCCGTTCTTGATTGTTTTGATGTCAATTTATGTTCAGAAATATTTATTAACATTATTAATAGTAAAATTGAAAACTCTAAAAAATATTCAACCAATCACTCAACTCGATACTTCAAATTCAAACCATGGATAACAACAGAATTAATAAATTTAATTACAACTCGAGACAAGCTAAGCAAAAAAGTAAAAAATCAACCATTTAATATTACTTTAAGGGCAAGTTTCAGTGAACATAGACGTATAGTTAGTAAGTCAATAAAATCTGCAAAAAGGAATTATTATCGAGAAAAAATGAGGCAGTATGAAAACAACCCACAATTATTTTTGGGAATTATAAATGAGTTGTCAGGTCGGGTTTGTAAGAAAGAGCAATTCACCCAAGAAAGATTTTTACCAACCGATTCTCTAACTGCAGAGAATATAAAATTTGGCGTGTCCAATGAGTTTAATGCTTTCTTTGCGGGCGTGGGACAGAATTTGGCAAATTCGATTGACTCAAGCGGCGACCCGATTGTGAATGACTCCAACTACTACAGTAACTCAAATATCTCCCTTAATGCAGTGACTGAACTTGATACCATACGATATATTAACTGTTTACGATGAGGGTCTGCTCCAGGTGATGATGGGGTCTCGGCCACAATCCTCAAAGACAATGTCATAATAATTAGTAGACCTCTTACTCATCTTATAAATTCAAGTCTTCATTTCAGTATTTTCCCCAATATTTTTAAAACTGCCAAAATATTTCCTCTTTTCAAATCGAATGACGTCGGAGACAAAAATAACTTTTGCCCAATTTCATTGTTCAGTGTTTTCTATAAGGTTCTTGAAAGAGTTAAAGAACGATTAGTAGTTTTTCTTCAGAGTAATAACATCTTATGTAACAATCAACATGGGTTCAGTCAAGATTTAAATATCTCCGATTCCTTTTTTAATGTTTGCAAAGACCTAAAACAAGTAATTTCAGAAAATTGTCAAGCAATGCTGATCTTTCTTGACCTTAAAAAGGCATTTGACTCAGTTTATAGAAGTAAAATTATTAGAAAAACCAGAAACAATTGGAGTTTGAGGAACTGCTTTCGCGTGGTTTGTAAGCTACTTAGCCTAACTAAAAATCATGAGTGATGTATTGCCTATTAACTATGGGGTTGTCCAAGGAAGTACTCTTGGGCCTACATTATTTTTAATATATATAAATGTTTCAAAATTAAATTTAAATGGAAAGTTATTTTTGTTTGCTGATGACACGTTGATTTGATAGAGTGGTACTGTATTTGTATGGATGGCATTGGCCCACCCCCCTAATATTTATTAAATAGTATTAACAAACCAAGAACAATGAAACGCCCACCCACAAACGTCTAGTGGTATTGGCTCATCCATACACTTTCAGTGGTATTGGTAGGCCCTAGTTTAGTTTCAAGTCGGGCTGTCGACTTCCCAACAGGAAAAACTAAATATTACGAATCTTGTTATCTTCATCGGTATTACGCACGAAGTGAAGTCGTTTCAACTTGCGAAGTTCTTTAGCACTATAATTGATAGTAGCCTAAAGTTTTATCTCCAGATTTGTGTTGTTTGAAAAGAATAAATTCTGGACTTTATTCCCCTTAAAGAAGCTCTACCTTCTTTAATTCGCTCTTCTGAGAACTTATTTTACCTACCCTTTCATATGGTGTTTGCTTTTGAAAACATGAGCTAAAGAAAAAAAGTATGTAAGCAAACTTAAAAAAGAAAAAATCTAAAAAATAAAATGTTTTTAACAAACCAAAATATCGTGAACTATTTTAACATTATCACATAATAAAATTTATATCCATTTGTAGTTTAAATTGTATTCTTTTCCGTGATAAAAATTTCCTTTTCAACAATATTTCAGAGCAGCGTCAAAACTACCTTGGAAAGAAACAATATCGGTTTATACCACAAAACTAGCGTTTATGGAAAAAAATGAATACTGAATGCTACTTCTGTAATATTAACTCACCGCCAGATACGTCGGAGAGTAAACGTGACAGGCCTTATCTTTTAAAGAAAAGTATACCCCATCAATTTTAAAGTTTAGGCACAGAGAAAAAATAAACATAGGTCACTCTTGTGAACGTCTCAGAGCCAGTTACCACTAATATAAATCTGTGTACACGTTTAGTAATAATTACTACGTTTATTCCTGATGATTTGAGAGGGGGAAATAAGGAAGGGACTGACAACGGTGCTGGTCACCCGCATTAAGAACTGAAGAACCAAATACTCGACACTCATTCAGCGCACTATTGGATTCAACCTTTGTTTCATTGTTTTCTGAGGTTTAGGGGGATTGTAGTACCCATGCACTCTCATAGCATTTTCACTTCCTTTCCTTTTCTTCGGATGCTGTGCTATATAGCTCCTCCAGAGACAAGACATCAGGAATTCGAAGTCGATACAAAAGAATTCGATAGTATCTTGAATGCCTTGCACCTCCCATTACATAGGATCTCTCATATCAGAACAGTCGCTTAAAATCTCGAAACTTACCTCTACGTACTGCTTTCCAGTTGAGCAGATCGAATTCCTCGCCCAATACTATAGCTAGGCCGTAGCGTGGAACAGTTTTGAAATAAGTACCTTATTGACGATCCGTCAATACCTGTAGATGGGATGAACCTCCCTCGAAGGAGATGGACAATGTTGAATCGGTCAAACTGGCGTGGCCAGATGTGGAAGTACAAATAGGGAATATAACTGGAAATACAAGTGGGGATTGACACTACTTCAGTAATGCGATTTCCGGGAGTCTATCCAAACAATGGATCACATGGTTGCAGAGTGCCCCATGCGCTGTTTTACGTAGGGATTAGCTACCATAAATAGAATCAGTGAGTCAGGTCTTAAATGGCTTAATGGATTGGATTTAGCTCTGTGACAGGAGATCACCTGATATTTTTATTAATATCTAATTACTTTTAGACTGTTTTTAAAGTATAAATATCACATATTTTATATTTTTTAAATCAATAAATGATAGCTGACAAGAAACCATCCGCATATTTATAATTTAAGTAAAATAATAAATTTCGTCAAATGTTGATTAAATAAAAAATGTTTCTTATATGCTCATTTACTTAATTATTTTTTCAAAATTTTTTAATTTAATTTAATTATAGTAACTAGTGAACTAGGGCATTTTTTATTTGAATATTTAAAACTTGGTTCCAAAGCTTTAATCTATTATTAGTGTATGGTTGACGGAAGGCTCATTCAATCAATTGCCGGCGTGGTGGCTCAGTGGCTAAGGCTTCGGACTGCGGAGGGCAAGGTCCAAGGTTCGAATCCCCACTGAGCCAATGGTCGGTACTTCACTCGTTGAATAAAGTTGACGCATAGGCCTGTAGGCCCATGTCAACTGGCGAGTGAAGTTAAAAGAAAAAAAATCCATACTTTTCGCTTGTGAATTTTGTATATAAATCAAAACCTAACTTGGTGAATGCACAGATAAAAAAGAAATTTCGCTTTCTTATGACAGTGGCGAATGCCTCAGTAGCAGTTACCACAAACGTAAATCTTTATAATTTGTTGTAATAATTACTACGGGTTTCCTTTAGGATTTGAAAGGCAATAAATGGAGGGACTGACAATGTTGTGGAATGTTGTTACAAACTCGACACCCCGAGTTTCTGTAGCATATAACCCCATACAGTACCACATAACGTGTATGGGTGGGCGGGTGGGTCAGTTCCACGTAACGTGTATGGGTGGGCGGGTGGGTCAGTTCCACGTAACGTGTATGGGTGGGTGGGTGGGTCAGTTCCACGTAACGTGTATGGGTGGGTGGGTGGGTCAGTTCCACGTAACGTGTATGGGTGGGCGGGTGGGTCAGTTCCACGTAACGTGTATGGGTGGGTGGGTGGGTCAGTTCCACGTAACGTGTATGGGTGGGTGGGTGGGTCAGTTCCACGTAACGTGTATGGGTGGGCGGGTGGGTCAGTTCCACGTAACGTGTATGGGTGGGCGGGTGGGTCAGTTCCACGTAACGTGTATGGGTGGGTGGGTGGGTCAGTTCCACGTAACGTGTATGGGTGGGCGGGTGGGTCAGTTCCACGTAACGTGTATGTGTGGGCGGGTGGGTCAGTTCCACGTAACGTGTATGGGTGGGTGGGTGGGTCAGTTCCACGTAACGTGTATGGGTGGGTGGGTGGGTCAGTTCCACGTAACGTGTATGGGTGGGCGGGTGGGTCAGTTCCACGTAACGTGTATGGGTGGGTGGGTGGGTCAGTTCCACGTAACGTGTATGGGTGGGTGGGTGGGTCAGTTCCACGTAACGTGTATGTGCAGTTGTATTAATAAAGTTTTGAAAATATATTGGTAAAATTCATTCAGTAACAGATAAATATTGTCTTGCAATACAGTATATTTAAGTCTTGTTAGTGTAAGTTTGATAGTTATATTATTTGATAATAATTATAATAACTGAGTTTATCTGTATATGCATAATGAGTCTTGTTTATAAGTGTACATAGTATAAATTGACGTTTCCTATTTTTGCTAACTTTCAGCACACTATTGGATGCGACCTCTGTATCATTCTTCTATGGAATGTTAGGAAGAAACATACCTTTATCAACCATATCAAAACTGCTACAGTACTTATACAATATACGACATTGAAATAAATATTTTCCAGCCACATGTACTTTATAAAATTATAAAACCAAATATTCGCTTTAAGTTTAACGATTTTTTTAATTTAAAATTTGTCTGGTGTTTTATGTTACCGTTTCTTATTTCATTTTTATTATTTTTTTATTTTAATCTTTTAACTTCAACATATGATTTTGGTAAGATTTCTATAATCTAATAAATTAAAAGGTGTCTTTTCCATACCATTTAGAAGTTCTGACTACAAAACATAGGTATATTCTATATCTAATTAGATAAAAATCTTTCTATAGAACTCTACAACATATGCCTATATCAAATACATTGACTAGTAGATGTATATAACTTGTATAAACTCATAAATAGAACAAAATACATAACACTCAAAATAATAGTTTAAAAGAGTTCACTTTACAACTCCTCCGGTTTAGTTAAGTTATACATTTTTTTAAATTTCAAAATATAACTTTTAAACATGGAAAGTCCCCAGAACGTTGTCTTTATTTATAATTTAATAGACAAATTTATTAGTTTTGAATTAATTAATTTATTTGTCTAGTAGTTTAGATTAATTGAACATATCTCGCATAGTCACACATCCATTTTTAGGCTATGTAATTTAACAGATATTAGGGTCTTCGATTTCACACTCAAGAGACTGTATAATCCTTGGTGACCTAACTTCCACACAGACACCGTATCTCACTGCACCTCCCCTTCACGTACATGTTATATTTTGACTACTCATATTTCAGTAATAGGCTACACTCATTCGACATCCCACTCAACTTAATTTCACCTCATAATTTCACTCCTTTTCACTGTTAATTATACATGGCGAGCATAGCCAAACTATCACTGTCAAATAGATTGGAATGTAAGACAAAACCATAGTAAGCGTTCTACAATATTTCCTACCTGGAAACGGACATGGCTTGATTACCGAACCGACAAATGAATCACGTAATGTTATTCTACACACAAGGTTGTTGTTTAATTATATAAGTTATCATACAATAATATAAGAGTTTTAAAGTTTTGTATGTGACACATAGAAATGTGTCATATGGAATTAATGATATGGATGGGAATGTCAATGCATATTGTATACGGCGATCGGTGATCACAGTCATTTATGACTCCTACCCCCAAAATACGAGATGTCATATATTTTTGCAAATTTTAATGGGAGGAGGGGGATCAGTATGCCAAATGGTCAAGAAAAACAAATGTCTAAAATTAAGAGGCTTAATTATTTCTGGAGTCGAGTTTTTCTTTTTTTTAGGAGTAAATAAACCTGTCAACTGTTTTAGTTTTATTTATTTTTTTAATCTAAGCCGCATGATACAAACGTTAGATACTCCTTAGGATATAAGAAAACAAGGCTGCGAAATAACTGCTGAAATAGAATGGGGGTAGCAACAGTCGTTGGAGTTTTTAGCAGGGGCTGTACCGTACATGGGAGCACGGTGGGACCCCTCATTTAGCTCCCTTCCCCCCGGGCCCCGCGCTTCCCCCTCGATCAATATTTTCAATTCAGTCTGCTAAGGCAAATCGGCTTTACATCGTTTTTTAACTGTGTCCGTAAACATAAGTTACAACAAAGCGAAACATTCATACAATGTTTTATGTAATCTTGTATGCAGAAAATGTACTTGTTTTCATCACAAATAGGCGAGACGTTACAAAAACTGAGTAATAATGGTTTACATAGAAGAAGGTATTTACTCATACTATAAATGTGAGCAAATTGTGAATCTAAGTCCGGAGGAATGCACAGATATTAAAAAATAAATTCTTTTGTAAATCTCTTTACAATAAATAAAAACCTGAGGGAGTTAGGCTGAACTAGTTTACTGAAATAGATAACTGTGTATTACTCTATAAAAAGTGGTTACAAAACGTTTCACAAGTTTGTAATTTCTACTTATTTGTAATATTCTAATTACGACATTTTACGTCTTATTCGTGAT